>CAHIKZ030000160.1:290000-295000 GCA_903632075.3 Acanthosepion pharaonis | reverse complement strand
TGAAGCGATTTCTTTGAACCAATTCTTCATTTCCAACATCACAAGAAAATTCATTGTTAGTATTATTTTAAAAAAAAAAAGTCAACACACACACACACACACATATCCATCCACACACCCACATATACATAGAGATGCACAGAGTTTTAAGTATACACATCTCTTCTGTTCGTGACTTCAGTTATCCTTGCTTAAGTGATTTACACCATGAAAGGCTACATTAATTTAATGTAGGGCGAACAAAATTTGCTGGCGCCAGAATTAGTTCGGGTGTTGGTATGACTGAGTGGTTAACACATTCACATTACACTTCCCCCTCCATATACACATTTACAGAAATATTTATTATTGTTTGGCACAAGGCCAGAATTGTGGAGCACATATACTGAACTCATTGTATCATGGATAGTCTACAGAATTAGCTTGATAACAACTGAGACCAGTAGCAGCGCACACGCATATACAATGTATATTTGAGCATCAATTTTTCATTAATACCTTTACTAATAAATACGACGGTACAAGGAGTAATATGTATTTTTTTTTTTATGTGTTTTTTTCTTGTTTTTGTACAGTCGTCTCTTTATATACAGAAAGGGTTTATCGTTTTCATTGTCGGTTCAAGCGCTTTTGATTATTATCTGATCATCCCCAGGAAGAAGATATAAAGTTGAATGAGTTATTATTTTATTACTTTACATGCTCCTTGGCATTCTGTTATCTTATCAGTCTTTAATTCACTGATTTTAAAAACTGTCTACAATTTATACTTTAACATTACTTGCAGCAGTTTTATTGCTTCCCAGAGACCTTTGCTTCAATATTGCTTTCCAGTCTCCTGCATCTTTTGTTTTTAGATGATGGGCCACACGTTTCCAATCGAATTGTCTTTAGTGAACAATAGTCCGCTTTCATGAATACACTCTTTTATATAAGAAATTAATTTTCATGTACTTCTTCGCTCAAATTGCTCTTTTCTCTTTGTAATCTTTATCTGTCTATATTTCTCAAATGAAGTATTGTAATTATTTACATTGTTTAGATTGCACTGTTCCCGTTGTACGCCCCCTTCTTCGGGTGATTAGAATTTCGAACTGAACCCTTTATTTTGTCCACCGGAATAGATTGTTATAGTTCTGCGTACCATGCCTCTTCCGTATTTGGGTCAAGTCACTGGATCCAACCAAGGCTTTTATCCATTGGGTCATATGTCTTTGAGGACATCAGTGTAAAGATTTTGGGGACTCATAAACTTAATCTCTCAGTAACCGTTTTTTACCAGAGCTCATATTGCAATTTTATTGTTATTGTTATTCTCTAGTACCACGTATTACTGGTTCCCATATTATATTCATTTCTATGCTTGGAGATTTTTATGGCCTAGCATATATGCTGATTCCTTGAGTTTTCTTATTTTCCAGTGATGCTCTCTGTCTATTATTTCAACTTCATTCCACAGGGGGTGGTGATCTCCCTTTTCCCTCCATATATGGTCAGCTACGCCCGATTTTTCTATTTCCCCTCGTGTTACGGGTTTACGATGTTCTTGCAGTTTTACCTTAAGGGGACGGCCTGTTTCTCCTTTATATTTCTTGCCACAGCTGCACGGGATGGCGTACACACAGTCCTTAGTCCTGTTCTCTTCTCTGGGAGGGGGTACTCAGAAGAGGTGTCTGCAAAGTGTCGAACCACTTTTGAAGGTTGTCCTGATGTTGTATGGAGCACAGAACTTTTGTATTTTCTCCGATAACCCTTTCACATAGGGTAGGCAGAACGAAACTGTTTTCTGAGTGTTCCTAGTATCGGCTTTTTACACTGCCCATATATTTCAAAGTCGAGTCGCTCAAGAATCGGCCGTAGTGCAGTTTAGGTGCAGCCTTAGGGCCTCTCCAATTAACGTAGTTTCACTCTAAGTTTACATATCACTGGGAGGTGGTCACTTCTACAGTCAGCACTTAGATAGGTTTTGTAGTGTACAACTGCATTGCCGAATCTCTTGTTGATAGATATGTAGTCGATTTCGTGACAATTATAATTTCTTGCGATTTGCATTGAGCCTTGGCGTTGTCTAGCGTATAGTAGAACTTTTCAATTTCTTCTCCTGTACGTTGTGCTGTCGTTGCATATACAACTATAATGGATATTGTTATATACCGTACCTATGAACACTAATGGGTATGTCCCAATCTTCATAAATACGTTGGACATTATTTTAAGTCGGGGTAATATGCTGTATAAGTAATCCACCACTAGCAGTGGTTTACCTACTTCACGCCGCTGGCGAGTATTGCATTTTGGTGATGTTATAAAGATTACCATTTCATTTCCAACCTCCGTTTTGGTTATTCCTCATTCAGTAACACTTTCTAGGTTACAACACTATCTATCTATCTATCTATCTATCTATCTATCTATCTATCTATCTATCTATCTATCTATCTTAGTCTGTTCATATCTATCTATCTATCTATCTATCTATCTATCTATCTATCTATCTTAGTCTGTTCATATCTATCTATCTATCTATCTATCTATCTATCTATCTATCTATCTGAGTCTGTTCATATCTATCTATCTATCTATCTATCTATCTATCTATCTATCTATCTATCTGAGTCTGTTCATATCTATCTATCTATCTATCTATCTATCTATCTATCTATCTGAGTCTGTTCATATCTATCTATCTATCTATCTATCTATCTATCTATCTATCTATCTATCTGAGTCTGTTCATATCTATCTATCTATCTATCTATCTATCTATCTATCTATCTATCTATCTATCTATCTATCTATCGTATACCTTACCTATGAACACTAATGGATATGTCCCAATGCTCATAAATACGCCAGACACTATTGTAAGTGGGGGTAATATGCTGTATAAGTAATCTACCATTAGCAGTGGTTTACCTACTTCACGCCGCTGGCAAGTATTGTATTTTATTGATGTTATAAAGATTATAATTTCATTTCCAACATCCGTTTTGGTTATTCCTCATTCAGTAACTCTTATTAGGTTACAACAGATATGTTTTTTCTTTCAGTTTAAAGACAAGAATTCTTTCAAATAATTAACATTATCCCAGAACGCATTTCTTCATGTATTGGTCTCGTATCAATCCTACTCCTCTTTCATTTTTCTCCCCGTCTTCATATTTAATGTGTTTATCACTGACAAATCACCATTGTTTCACAGACTCCTAAAATATTGAAATTTAACCTGAGCATTTCCTGGTCACAGTGTTTTAATGTTCTAATATTTCATGTCTCGTGCGTTACCTTTTTCTTTAATACGAACAGTTGCAGGATGACAATCAGTCGACACCTGTTGCTCATGTCTTCCCTTGCCGAGCGAGAGATCAATTCCAAGGAGTTTGGTCCCCTTTACGCCGTTTATGCTAACTGTCGCTGGATGACTGTCAGGTGACACCTGTTGCGCATGTCGCTCCTTCCCGGGAGAGGAGTTAATACCAATAGACTTAACTCCATTCCCGCCGTTACCATTCATAGGATCCCGTGACGAATACGCAGAAAAACGGGTCCAGTACTGCTAAGCAAACGACCAGATAATAACCAGAACTTCGTTTCAGGACGCTTGTGAATATGGAAAAGCCCAAGAGGAGACACAAAGAACCAGATCGATTATATAATATTCAATAAATGATTCTAAAATACAATGCTACTCAACTTGCGAACAGATGCATGTTGACAGAGTTAAAAGCAAATATAATATCTAATAACTTGGACAGAACTGGAAATAGCAATTAGTGACAACGGCGAACAAGATTATACCATGTAAATCGAAACAAGAAAAAAGAAGTGGATGACATACAAAATTCTCGAGATGATGAAAAAGTGACAGCAAACAATATCAAGGAATGGAACAGAATATAAAACATAAATGCTCATAAGAAATAAATTGCAGATAGGACAAAGAGTTCAATGAAAAGTATGCAGAGATAGAATGAGCATAATAGATTTAGCAGGTATGTGTAAAAATAAAAGATAAATAACTGAACAAGACATTCCTATCGATCGGATGCATGAAATCAAGAGAGATATCAATCATAAAAGAAAAAAATACTTCGAGGATGGAAGGAATATGCATATTATTATTATTATTATTGTGGATACTCGTATTTGAAATAGACATCCCATTTTTTATTTTTACGTTTATTGGGCTCCGCATTCGAGAAATCATAATAATAAAAAGGTACTATCCGGAAATGCACACTTAATCGCGAGATATGGACTTTTTGAGAAAGAGTAAGTGTGCTTTCCTTAAAATTGAAAAATAGCCTCGTTAAGCCATGACGATCATTGGAGCCGAATCAAACAGTGGTTTCAGCTACAAAGTGGGACGCAAGTTCGATTCCTGCTTGAATATACGTCTATTTTTAGATATGGTGGAATTTTGGTTTCCTTGTTATTATTTTTTATTTATTTCTTTAATTTTTTTCTATCACTACAATTATTAAAATTCGATGGCTCAGAAAGTGTATAAATATGAAATTTGATATCTTCATAAGAGATCAAACACCTGATGAGCGATTTGAGGCCAAAATATTGAGTCAGCTAACCAGATAAGTCCCTTCAATTATTCTTAATTTATTGAATATATATATGTGTGTGTGCTTGTGTATGTCTGTGTGTGTGCGTGTAAACAGAAATGCTAAAATATTGGAGGAAATTACCTAATAACGTGTATGACACCTGTTTTTATACACTGAAGCAATATATATATATATAAAGAAAGAGGGAGAGAGAGAGAGAGAGAGAGTTGCCATCGTCTGAAGAAATGCAATCATAGTATTGAAACATGAAAGCTTTTATCGATTTCGAAATGTTTTTATTATAATCCGTTATAAAAAATATTATATATATATATATATACCCAAGTATAGGATTGGTGTATACGGAATAAATTCCAATAACCATCAAATACTATTCTTAAAAGAGTGCTCAATACAGAGCAAATATAATTATTTATTCGA
>CAHIKZ030000160.1:285000-287500 GCA_903632075.3 Acanthosepion pharaonis | reverse complement strand
TTGGCAATACTGACCTGCGCAATCACTGAATTTTTCGCACTGATCTGCGCAATGTAAACAAACTGGCGCCATATTTGTTATCAGCACGGTGATTTGAGAGTGCCAAATTATTAGAAAGCTTTAGTAAAATTCCCAGAATTGAGCAAACAAAACGTTTATTAATGTTGCACGTGAATGTTTATGATCAAAAGAACCTAATAAATAATATAATCAAACAAATAATAACAGATACAAACAAAGGCACAGTTATAAACAAATTAATAGGGAATGTGCTTTCCCAGTTTTGAAATTACTTGAAGAAGTCTACGATCCATAGAATTTGTTAATTGTAGGATGTCATCTGCTGTAATGCCGCGAGATATGTCAAGAATTGCTTCCCACAACTCAGCGTTCCTCCTGAATTGTCGTCCGTTGGCGTACAGTTTTCGCTTCATGATGCTCCAAAGGTTTTCGATTGGGTTCAAATCCGGAGAATTTGCTGGCCACTTCATTTTTCGAGGTCCATCGAAGCCTAACTGTTTCAAATAGTCAGTAGTCTTGTGAGCAGCATGTGAGGGAACATTATCTTGCATAAAAACAATGGCCCTTCTGAAGGCAACTCTTTGCCTTTTTATCCACGGTTCAAGATGCTTCTTCATAAACGCTATGTATGCATCAGCAGTCATATTGACGCCATCTGGTACTCTCCAAGGGCCCACTAACGTTTTTCCAATAATACCACCCCAGATCATTATGCCCCCACCGCCTTGTTGGCGTCTCAAACGCTGATGGCGATTCTGTCCGTTCATTACCCAGCCTTTGCACCATTTATCTGGCCCATCAAGTGTTGCTCGAGTTTCGTCTGTGAACAAAACTTTAGAGAAGTCAATCGTCATATTGTCCTCGGCCCATTTCAATCGATTTTGAATGTGATTTCTCGTCAACGGAGGCTTCGATACAGGTTTGACTGTTGTTGCTATTTCCCTCAGATACCGACACCGAGTACTTTTAGACACAGTAGGATCCCCAATGCGACTGAAAAGCTCTTGACTGGTAAGTCCAGGGTCCTTCGTGGCCACTCGTTTAAGTCGTGACATGAGACGACGTGAAATAACCTTCGGCTTGCCTTTATCTGCCCATTTGCGTACTTGTGTAGGGTCGGCGGTGAACTTTTTTTTTGATGACACCTCCCTATCATTTCAGAAATTTCTAGGGTAGATTTACCTTTTGAGAGTTCTGAGGTGATAATTTTCTTTTCAGCATCACTTAAACTGCTTTTACGACCCATCTTTTCACTAAAATCTTACACTTTTCTAATAATTTGGCACGCTCAAATCACCGTGCTGATAACAAATACGGCGGCAGTTTGTTTACATTGCGCAGATCAGTACGAAAAATTCAGTGATTGCGCAGATCTGTGTGCCAACATTGTGTGAAAATTTTGTATGAATTGATTGGAGGGTTTTTGAAATATTAGAAAAAAGTTATCTCGATAATATATATATATATATATATATATATATATATATATATATATATATATATATATATATATTTAACTATATATAATTAACTATATATATATAATTGGTAGGTTTGTCTGGCTCTTTAGGTTTAATTAGGTCTGCTCTACTTAACGTATTGAGCACTTTATTTAGTTATTTTGCTTACTCGTATCGGGGGTTTTTTCTTTGGACTTTGAACTTGGATGCTAGACTTGGGTTTTCGGCTAACATACATGTTCTTGGTTCTTTCTTTTTTTTAATACCTTTTTTTCTCCTTTGATATTGGTTTGAAGGTTTTCCGGACGAGTATAATTTCTTATACTTATAAGATTATTTCTAGTATATATATATATATATATATATATATATATATATATATATATATATATATAAAAAAAAGAACATTCGGTGCTTCTATAGCGTGAGGCCTACCTCAATATGTTGTGCCCCTCCCCTCACGTGGCCATCAGGTCAGGTCTAACATGGATATTTACATCTGTCTCACATCTTCTAAACACGTGAAAAGGGAGGGGTAGACTTCACACTATAGTAGCACCGAGTATTCGATCTTGAAAAATTTACCGAGTTTCTAATCAATATCAAAAAGCTAGTGAAGTTGATCATCGATTACTGAAGATATTATTACTTTTGATTATTCGCTAATAGATTTAAATAAACTTATTTCAATGTTACTTCGTTGCTTTTCACATCACACACACGCACACACACACACACACAACATATGCATGATTGTGGGGCACCTTGAGGCGGTGTAACGGTTAGCAAGCTTGTCTCGCTAGAACAATTACGACTGAATAGTGAGTTCGATCCTCACAGGGTGGCCCCTATTTTCGCCCTTGTGCCACATGTAAGCTACGCTTGGAAAATCACTGTATGCATGATTGTGTATGTGTGTAAAACGACTGCCCTGAAATGATCTATTTAATATTAACGAAAACTTATTCTACCTTAAGCAGTAAAGCCTTAGTTCGCTTCAAATACTCCTCCTCGGAACC
>CAHIKZ030000160.1:242500-280000 GCA_903632075.3 Acanthosepion pharaonis | reverse complement strand
TTTCAGCATTAAGTAATCCATAGAGTTTGATAAACCGTTTTAAGAAAATTAACCAAAGCAAACTATTGCTACAACCGTATAAATTGTCCCGATTAACAATAATTCCGACTGCAAGCAAATGAAACAAGATTCGTCATTCTCAACTGTCATTTGAAAAAAAAAAAAACTATCCAATCCCAGGGGTTCATCAACGTATCACCCGATTTCTGTTTTTCATCGATATAAACATTTTATGTCTGTAAGGATGCGTTTCAATGATCACAAGTTTCATTCTCACCGCCTTCACCAATGTCATCATCAGGTTTGTTTCCCCGCCCTCATCACTATCAGAATCGTTAGTACTATCGTTTTCTGTCATCAAATTTCTCTCTCTCTCTCTCTCTCTCTTTTCAACTGCCATTACCATCAGTTACTTCTTTTCCTACCTCTATTACCCCCATAATTAACAGAAACGCAACTATCAAATGATGTTTTTTATCTCTACCTTGGCAAAGAATTCAGTCTCTATTTCTATGATTACATTTTTATTGTTTATAAGCACGCTTCTGCATTTATTGTCAGGTGAAAATAACGAATCAGTTCTTTTGCTCGTTGAGGTTTCTCTTGTTGTCCAAAGTTGCAACATCAATGCTATCGCTTTCCATGGCAACAATTCATCTTTCTTGTTTGATTGCAAAACCACATTCTCCTCTTAATTTCTTGTTAACTTGGCCAACATATTCACAAATCACTCTGCAGACATCTTCTTCGTGTGTAGCCATCTCCAATTACATTATACTCTTCCTGCTCTCATGACTTCGTTCCAACAAATATGGAACTAAAAAGATAGACTGGGGATACTGTAGGAAATTATTTGAGCTGTTTTCTTCTGGCTTCAACGTAGAGGTAGAGTACCAGACTGAATACCGTTAGAATAGAGGTTCCATCATTTTTAATTTTACGTAAAAATAAACACTTATAAAAAACAAAAATTATTTTCCTTGTTATTGTAGCTAATGTCGGGTGAGAAAAAAAAGTATTTGCGTAGGCAAGTAGAGAATTTTTGTCAGTTTGTTATCGGAACTGACTTGCTTTTATACATACGAGGATCACTCCGAAAGTAATGCCTCCTATTTTGGGCCCACGACATCAGAGACGGATGATATGGCCGTAAAGATTATATTTTCCCGCCAATAATCTATACATTTTATCTTGTTACAGAAAACAGCTGAGCTGCAATCTAGCAAAATGATGCCTGCATTGTGTCAACAATGATGAGGTGTTTTATTAAATTTCTGCATGCCGTGATGTTCATCGACGTCTGCTGAGCGTTTACGGAGACTACACAGTGGACGTAAACAAATGCAGTGGGTAATGCATTTTGCCAGTGGAGATATGCGTAAATAGTCCCGTTCCGGACGGCTCAGCACAGCTGTCAACATATGAAATGAAAGCTCAAGTTCATTGGTAGTGAAAATCCAAGGCCAATAATGATGACCGTGTGGAAAATAGTTTTGTAGCTGAAAATGTGATTTATTCAACGATCTTATTCTGCTCCCAGTTTCTGTTGTAGTTTCCGTGCAAATAAATAGAAGCGTTACTTTCAGAGCATCCCTTGTGTATTCTGAAACATTAGACATCGTGGCGTCAAATGCAAGACAGTAAAACAATTCCAGGTTTGAATTGATCTACATCATGTCCTGAAGAATTCTTCCCCATTAAACAAATGTCAAGCTCAAGTTATTTCTATATTGTTATTGAATCTGGCATTTATCGAAGTTTGAAAAAAATATTGGGTTGGTGCATAATTATCAGGCGTTTTTGTAGGTGAGTTATTTGTTAATAAAAATTGCTGTTTTGTTTACTTTTTTTTAAATAAAAATATTTTATTTTCAGGTTATAAAAATGCGTGTCGATAATCATACGCCCCGGGATAATTATTTAAAAATGTTATTGTTGAGTTATTATGTTTCTTTTTTCATAATAAATATTGTTTAAAAACGCCTGATAATTATGCACCAACCCAATAATTTCGTTGATTGAAGGTTATCTTTTAAAGCAAATTCATATTTTGCTTTGAAGTTGTCCAGTTCTCCAAATGAGTCGAACCGACGCCTCAGTATTGGAAGGCTGAAAGCTACAATAACTAATCTTAACCTATTTAATAATTAAAATGGTCTTGGAATGATATTAGGTTGGTGCAAAATTAATCACATAATAATGTCGTTTTTTGACGTATTTTTTAACGTTACAAAACGACATTCTTACGTCATTATTTTTGCACCAACCTAATAATAGATTTCAGCATTAAGTAACGCATAAAAATAAAATTAACCAAACCAAACCATTGCTACAACAGCATAAATTGTCCCGATTAACAATAATTCCGACTGCAAGCAAATAAAACAAAATTCCTCATTCTCAACTATAATTTTTTTTAAACCAATTCACACCAACCAAGGCGGAGAGCCACTACCATGCAACGAATTAAAGCAGTGGACCAAATTTATCGGACCGGAATTAACAAAAAGTGTTATTAAATCAGGATAACTCTCTATCACATGTTTTGTTGTTAAAAAAATGATTAAAACTTGACTGGAAATTTCTATTCATTCGCTTCTGTCACCAGATATTACATTTCTGGATAATCATTTAGACTTTCTTTTTTTTTTTTTTATAAATTTAGTCCCCTAAAAACTGCAAATGGCTCTGAGGGCAATTAATTGTTAAGATAAATTTGTGGGAAGATATAATTATAAAGTTGCTTGAAGGAAAAGAGAAAAGTGTGTCCATGTTCAAAGTTAATATTATTAAGTGTTGATTTTTTGTTTTTATTAATAAGGCTTCCATTATTTGAACATGGACATAATATCTTGACCGTGTTTTGAAAAATGAAAATATTTTATAAAACATACATACAACAAACTATTTCTTATTTAACAGTTAAAATATTTAATCCTTCAAAATGGCTAAATGTATAGCCGAAAGCCCACGGATAAAAAGAACATTTGGACAGTTTTTATATAATTTATCATCCGAAAAGAAAAAAAATCATTAGATCGCATGAGAAAAAAAAACTAAATAAAAACACCTTGTCTGTCGTATTCAATGAAATGTGCATATATATAATAAATATATATGATAAAAAATAAAAGAAATATAACACTGCATAATACCTACGTAATTTCGAAATTTTCAAATATAATGGACCTGTGTGTAATTAAACAAAATATTATATTATTTAATTCTTCAGAGTATGAATAATTTAGATACATTTTTTATGCTTACGAATTCTCTGTGGATCACTAGAAATGTTACGTGGACCACTGGTGGTCCAACCTTGACCACTTTGAGAATCACTGATTTAGGTCCTTTGGAAGCAATGTCTACTGCAGAATCAGATAGTAAAAAATGTCTCGATGTCTCTTGTGAAAAAAGTTCTGATTATATTAAATTATTACTTTTTTCTTGATCTCTTTAGAAAAGAATGACCTCTAACGATGTTGCTATGATGATAGTGATTGTTGATATTGATAACGATCTCATAGAGAAAGTGAATTCTAGTGAAATCTCAGCTACAAAATTAGAAGCCAGATTATTCAAGTAGGAAGCCAAGATGCTTATAGAATAACACGAATATGTCGGTAATCAAATTGATGTCTTAACAGGACAATCTTTCAATAGAAAGGCTATATAACCGGTTTCTATAAATCAATGTAGTCTCTGTATCCGACGTTCAAGATTTACATTTCATAAAACTAAGGCAACTATTTATATCGACTTCAACTCGGAGAAATCAACAACGTTCGCAGCTATACAGCACAAGTGTATTCTTACGACAAGCACATTCTTCCATTAACAAACATATGCAATTAATTCAAAGAAAACACCGCTTCGTTGAAGCAAGAACTTAACTTCAACAAACACAGAATCGCCCTACAAACAACAGCAAAATGCTAAACACACCTGGCAAGATGCAACACCGATCATTCCACGATTAATTAGCAGTTCAGTAAGGAACTGAATAAGTCAACGAAGACCAAATTCCAAACAGAATATTAATCATCTTAGAGGGAAAATGACAAAGTTTATTGTGGTGGTCATGTCGCTAATGGCGATGATGTTCATCATGAAGATGAGATCGATATAAAATTACCATAAAATGTGTAATAATCAAGACAATTTCTTATTTTCCTGAATACGATAAGAAATAAGTTCTTGTTCCAACCCACTTCCCAAAATCAGACCAAAAATCAAAAATGTTTTTTGAATCTCTTTTTAGTCGGGTCCATAATTTTTCAGCACACCCCGTATATAAATGTAGACTTTTGAATATTTTCCTTCTCGCTCTTATTTCTAGATAAAATATAAGTTGTGTCTGAACGGCGTAGATTTACAAATTTGTATATTGCTACATCAAGAATGTGATTCCGAAATACAAACTAGTAGGTTACTAATATTCTATTAATAAATACAAGTCGTGGAAGTTTCGTTTACTTTTCGAAGTTGACTCCCATCAACCGCAAAACACTAATAATTTTCTGAGAATAATTACAATAATGAGATAGCCACCCACGACGCTTATTTCTTGCTCTGTTGGTAAAAAAGATTCACTGGAGATGAAAAACACGTTCAGTATTTCCAGTCCTTGCTACTCTCTGTTCGCCTCTTCATAACCGTCTGTAAAGCAGTGGTTAACGAGCTAGTATGACAAGCTTCTACCAGCGAGTTCATTCTACACCGGTTGCTCGAAGGTAAAGCCCTTCTGCTAGCAAACATTTGATTTCGTCTAATAAACATATTTTCTTCCTAAGAATAAAACCGTCAAAATTGCATGTGACTTTAAGTGTATGTGTGTGTGTATTTATGATAAGGTATATGCACGCACGGTGGAGTAACGGATAACGGCTGGAATTGAGAATTCCTGTCAGATCCATTACATTCACTTACGTGCTAATAACATTGGGAAAGGTATGAATCCAACTCTCTTGGCCTGAAGAGGCACGGTGGGAGTAATAGCGACTTGGATTGAGGAATCGGAGAGCCGAGTTCGAATTCCAGTTGAATCCATTACATTCACTTACGTGCTAATAACCTTGGGAAAGGTATGAATTTAACTCACTTGGCCTGAAGAGGCACGGTGGGAGTAATAGATAGCGACTTGGATTGAGGAATCGGAGAGCCGAGTTCGAATTCCAGTTGAATCCATTACATTCACTTACATGCTAATAACCTTGGGAAAGGTATGAATCATCTTCTTCTACACCGCCAGTTATGGATAAATAGCAATTGGATGCCAACTGGTCTACCGCAGAAAGAAATGGCAACCTACTGGGGAGAAAAAAATCTGCCTCGTCAGTCATGTATCGAAAGATACATGATCGCCTAAGCGTGTATCACTCATGGCACATAACTAACTGATATGTTTCAACGATTATTATAAGTACGTATGTTACAATTCGAAAATACTTTTTGTCTAGTTTTTTTTCTTCTTGTTTTAAAGACCAGAATTTAGAAGGTGTGGAATTCAAGAATCGAAGTCTAAGAGTTACCTCTGCAATAGAACTTATCAAAGATGTCTAAAGTTTGAGGCAAGCGTTTTGGGAATTTAACTAAGTTAAAAAAAAAAAAGAACTTCTCAGTTTCCACCTGTGTCCTTTTGAAATAGTCACATTGCGGATATATACAGTGATCTTTAAAAAGAGTAGCAGTAAAATTTCGTACTACATTTGATTTGGACATATTGTCTAAATTTCCCGAAATCTTTTGCAGGACCTTCTGTATATTCACCCGATTTATGAAAAGGTAACTTGCATTTAGACAATCTAGATTTAATAATGTTGGAAATTTAATAATTTACCGGTTTTTACCCGAGTGTTTCACACCTAGATTCTTTAAACTTACAGATTTCTCTTATCTCCACGATTAGGTTTGTCCTAATAATGGAAAAATTAACTTCATTATGAACTTGTCAGCAATCTTAAAACAAATAATTCTTTCTAATACGATTTAAAGAAATCCAATTTATCCTAAAATCAAGCAAAATCTTCTACAATTCACCACGATTTATCCAACATTGTTCAATCATGTAGATTATTAACACTTCCTCATTCATGTCTGTTGGGTTCCTGCTGTAGGTAGATCGATTTATTCATATCTCCATCTTGAGACTTGTTAGATGAAATCAAATTTAGAAAAACGGTATCGACATAAATCAATCAGTGATGATCGTATTCTTCATTAGTATTTTGTCAGGCCGCTGCACTACGAAAAGATTTATGTCAATTTTAACACAAAGCTATTTTAAGGAGTATTCAACGAGGGAGGAAATCCTTATTAGTAGGGTGCGATGTCTTAGTCGGTTATGTGCCATGCGTGATAGGTGATCATGTATCCCTTTGGGAAGCCCCGTACCTTGAACGCCTACTTAAGCTCAACCCATATTTCAGGTGCAACTTGTATATATGCTCCATCGCTAAAGATGATAGAAAAATGATTGGTTCCCTGTAGAATTCCAGTAAGTATCTGACTCTTCCTGCTATATTCAACCTTTACAAGAGCCAGAACATGCCGAAAATGAAGTACTTCTGTCATTTATGGGTAGGGGCTGCTTAACTTTCCAATCTTGTTAGGTGTCCAGATACATATCCGCCTCCTGCTGGGGTATTATTTTCCAGCCTACAACCCCTTTCCCACAAACGCGACATTGCAAACCTCCGCTAATCTATCGCTGTTTCCATGAAAAGTCTTAAGACGAATTTCTTTTTATGTGCCATGTCCTTTCAGGACGTAGGCGATCATGGCCCTCTACCCCCCTCTATCCGTTGCAGCTCTCAACAAGTTCCTTCTCTCTGCTTCGATGAAGTTCGCATTCGTTTGCGCCTGGTTTCTTAGTCATAGCTATGAAGATAGATATGCTGAAGTTTTCTGGTATATCCCCGCTGTTGAAGATTTCATTTGTTATTTTGGTGATCTTGTCTATGCCAAAGTCATCTAAGGCTGTCAGCATTTCCGTTACAATTCCGTCTGGCCCAGCTGCTTTGTTTCTGTTCCATTTGGCCAGTGCGGCTTTTACTTCGGTTTTCAGATCCCACCAGTTGTAAGCGTCACTGCAAGAATCATCTTGCTACACACCAAGCAAACCACCTCCATTCCCTTCTTATTCCATTGGTGAGATGTAAGTTCCACTCGGGCAGCATTTTCATACGAAGTGCTGCTTTGTGGAACTGATTTCCAAGAGGATCCTTTCCCGATCGCTACAATCTTAACCTGTTCAAGTCTAGGGTTAACCTTTATCTTTCGCATATAAATTGTGCTATTTACTCTGTAACCATCTACTTTGAGTGTCTCTTGGGCTTTGTAAAGGGTGAATATTATTGCAAAAAAATTTCAAAATGAATTTTACCGTTTACGTATATGTATGGATTCTGCTTATTTTGCTTATTCTTGTTTGTGTGTGTGTGTGTGTGTGTGTGTTTTGTGTGTGTGTGTGTGTGTGTTTGTGTGTGTGTGTGTGTGTGTGTGTGTGTGTGTGTGTGTGTGTGTGTGTTTGTGTGTGTGTGTGTGTGTTTGTGTGTGTGTGTGTGTGTTTGTGTGTGTGTGTTTGTGTGTGTGTTTGTGTGTGTGTGTTTGTGTGTGTGTGTGTGTGTTTGTTTAGGTGTGTGTTTGTGTATGTGTGCAATGAAAGATGTGATGCATGGATGTACATAGGAATATGGATAAGGATATAAGTGGAATGATATGCATACGTGAGTGCCACCATGTTTACATATGTGTATATGTGTCTACGTATATATTTATGTCTGTGTGCATACACAAACACACAAACACACACACACATATATATATATATATATGAGTATGTGTATATATATATATTCGTGTGTGTGTATCTGCTTGTTTATTCATTGCGTTCTTGCATAGATCTTCAAATATTTAAGTGTATGTGTGTGTGTGTGTGTGTGTGTGTGTGTGTGTGTGTGTCCTGATACAATTCGTGATCACAGAATATGCACTTATATATACTTACAAGCCCCCTTCCTCTGTCCATGATGAACAAAGAGTGTGAGGCTTCCACTTAAAACGAGTGAATGTTTTATGAATGAAACTTGAGCCGTTTTCTGTTGGCAGTCGACCGTTTATCGGCCATAGATTAGTCACGCATGCGCACACGACGGATCAACATTACAGACAAGTGATGAATAAAAAAAAGTCCAACACACACACACACACACACACACACACACAAAAAAAAATATGATGAAAATCCGAATCGCTTTAGCAACATCAACAAAAACAACAGCAGCCTATTTTTGTTTATCGAATTATGATGGACATTTCGGTTAATTTTCCTTTCATTTTTGCCAAATACTGGCGAGCGAATAAAAACAACGTTGGCAACATATATAAGGATCATAACAAAACAAAACTAAAGAGATTTGTTTTTTTATCTTAGAAAAAACGATAATCAATTGATGAAGTCCATCGTTAAACGATTTTCAAGCACAGCAACACGTTTAATGAAACTAATTTAGTCAAGAAAATGCTTTCTATATGGAATTAGGATAACAGAAAGACAAATAAACAAAAGATAATGACGTAATAGAAAATGTCTAGCCGAGATGATGAGAGAAATAACAAAGAAGACAGAAGAAAGATTGAATCTTATGAGAATAATAATGATGATAATAATCGTAGAGATAATTATTATTGTTTTCTTGGAATAAATGAAGGCCTCATTTAACTAGAGAAGAAAAGGGCGATCTCGTCCGAAACTTCGACGGATGAAAAATATAATAAACATATAAAAACTCAGTTTAAGCCACAACAACGGGCGGAAAAGCCATTTGCGCGCGAAATGCCAAATTGATATTCAATCTTGTCTTTTTTCGGTTAAATTCTTCAACTTTTACTTATTGTTATTATTATTATTTCACTCATTGAGTTTTCACACCAGTAGTAACTGGTTGATTACACTAGTAATTAACTGGTGGCAAATTTCCTCAGAAACCCAGCACCCTCTTGAGTAATGTTGTTTTCTGGTGGTCTCGACTAATCCACGGATTTTTGGTTTGTCTAGCCATTTTTCTAGGCTATTTGGAATTGTTCCAAGTGCTCCAACTGCTAAAGAATGTAAGTGTTGAGTCAAGATTTTGGTAACACATTCCGGTAGATTTGCTTAGCAATATCGATAAAGTCATTGTTGATAAAATCCAAAATCACTGACAGAGGTTCACATCAGAAAAATGTAGAAAAAAAAAGGCGGCAATTATTTTGAAGTTTGTTGTCGCAATTCTATTTGAAAAAGCCGAAATAAAAACTGTTCATTAGACAACATTCACTGCATGGATCCTAAAATATTTTGTTAGTGAAAAAGAATTTAACTTAATGAAATGATTAGTAGATATGTGGGGTGGTAAAAGACCACCATACATATCTAGTAATTCTGGTGATTAGACAATTTCCTGGACCAGAAGGTAAAACGGGTAACCAACGAGTAATGTCTGGAAATGTCAAAAGTCATACCACGAAGACAGTTAAGATTGCAGAATGGGACCTTTCAGCCGAAATGGCTGTTAGCAAAGATTATTATAAATATACACCCAGTCAGTAGTTTAATTAAATTATTATGTAATGCGTAATCATTTCTATCTTTATTTTGTGTCTCGATGAAATATTATGTGGAACGCTGTGATTACCACGACAAAGAAGACTGTACACGATAACCAAAAAAGGCCTTGCCGTTTTTGATTTATTAGAGAACAAAGTTAGACAGCAAATTTGCCATACCGTTAGTCCTCAAACATCAAGAACATTTTCCCAACGTGCATCCATCCGTGTAATGCCCTGGCGGTAAAAATCAGGTGTCTTGGACGCAAAGAAATCTTTGAGTGCCTGTTGCATTTACAAAGGATTTCCCACGAAGGTTTTTGTCCAGAGAATGGAAGAGGTGGCAATCTGTTGTCGCAAGGTTTGGGAACTAAGATAGATGCCACAGTGTCTTCCAGCTAAGTCACTCTATGGTATCCCGGAAAGGCCTTAGTAGACTCATCTTCATAGCACGAAGAAGCCAGGTGCAAATAAATCCAAACTCTATTGTACAATCAGCTTATTGAGATGATAATCCGAATTCTGATGAATAAAGCAGGAATCATATTTAAACCGGAAATAGATTAAATGCGGTTTTATCAAGGACACTTGAACAAGAAATGTTGTATTGATGATTAGAATGATACCGGAAAGAATTACAAATGCAGAAAGATGTACACTTATGTTTCATACAATGTAACCAAAAAAAAAAACTCCTTGACGTTTGTGATTTATTAGAAAAAATGGTACACAGCAAATTTGACATACCGTTAGTCCTCAAAGTAATCCTAATCGGCATCCATAATCTTTTGCCAATGTGTCTGACGGTAAAAATCCCTTTTGCAATGTGTCTGACGGTAAAAATCAGGTTTCTTGGACGCAGAGAAATCTGTGATGGTGGTTGTCCACGGAATAGGAAGAGGTTGTTATCTGTTGGTGCAGGGAGGAAGGCGGAGGGCAGAGTGTCTAACACTAGCCAAGTCACCATACCGCGCCACATGAGGCCTGACATTTTCATGAAGGAACAGTACACCCTTGCGATTAACCAATACTGGTTTCTTCTATTGCAGTGCCTGTTGCACAAATTCCAAAGGTCCAAACTTTGGCCCGTTGGTAGCGCTCATCATGCAATACTTCTTCACTCGTCCACCAGATACAGAGCATGATTTTGCATGAATGTAGAGGAGGTCTTGTAGTATGAGGCACAGAGTCCCGTGCTGAAAAACCAATATCTAGCATGCGTCGGGATGTCATACAGGACTCCCTTGTCGTCATTGGTGAGCATTCGATCAAAAATGGGTACGCTGTTGTGACAAGAAAGTACGAGAAACAGGCTGTGACTCGTTGTGTGCGTGTTGGCTTCCGACAGTGCGTCGGATACCCACTTGTACACCTTTCCTATGTGGTGCAGGTGAAGTCTGTTTCATTAGAAACCTGGAAGCAATCGGCAAGCTCACCACAGTGTCCTCGTCTATGACTGCCTTCAGAGCCTCATCATCTGGCCGGCTACTGCGAGATTTATCACAAAGGGACAGATCACCTATTCGGTGATCTGACGAGAAACGGGGTTTCAACATGATATGGCTGTGAGATGAAAATCGATAACAATACACTATCAATAAAAGAATAAATATTTCTAAGCATGTCTGCATTTAGAAACATTTTTCCTTAACTTTTATATTAAGCCGTAAGTGCTGGCATTTTTCACATGTAGAAGATGTAAAAATGAAGATAAGTTCATTCATTACAAAAAGATTGGTGTGTTCATGTTGTGATTGGCAATACTTTCAATATCTTTATATTTCTTTTGCCTCCAGGAGAAAATAATGGGGCTGGAATAAAGAAACTACGTCCATTTATTCCAAGAGGCAAATAAAATACGCAAGGCAGGGATTTTACATTCCCTGGGGTAATATCTATATACACATACCCAATATATATATATATATATATATATATATATATATATATTATAATTATTTAAAAAAATATGATTCCTTCGGGCCTTTTTAAAAATAATTATAATTTAAGCTCTACTTCTGTATGGAGCATTGTTTTTTTTTTTTTTTAATAAAAACAAAAATACTAAAGAACTCCGGATTATTTACCTAACGTGTTCTTTCCTATTTTTCTACATATCTGCACGCACGCACGCACACACACACACATATATATATATATATATATATATATATATATATATATATATATATATGTATGTTTCATTCCATTTCACTATTAAGAAGTTCTAAGAATTGCTGTCATTTTGACAACACGGGTACACTAGTCAAATAATAATTTATTCAGATAAATTGGGTAGTTTTGTTAAACAAATATACGTTTCTAAGGTTGAAATATTTTGGATTTATTCATAAATCAAAAATCACGTTGCAGTTTCTTTTTAATATTCTTTAATAAGGATAGATATTATAAATTGGAACTATCACGATATACTGATCATATAAATATATCCTGAAAAAGACATCGATTGGTTAATACTAATTTTATTGTGAAACTCTTAATAACGTCGAATAGCTGCCATTATTCTTGTTAATTGTTTAAATGAAAGGAAGAATTAAACGTTATTAGGTAACTGCCCTTAATATTTCTGCGCTTCTGTATATATATATATATATATATATATATATATATAGAGAGAGAGAGAGAGAGAGAGAGAGAGTTGTCTCTCGAATCGCCAGATTATTCGTACTTGTGTCTCCGGCAATCTCTTCTCAATGCTGTAAGCTATCTCTTCTTCCTTTATCGCTCTACATCCTCTCAAGACTGCGGAATAATCGATAGCATTTCTGACAGTATAGACAAGGCTCTCTCTCTCTCCATCCATTTGCTCACATATTAGTGTTTGGCGATTTTCACGCCCATCACACCAAGTGGCTTAAGAATGCTACTACTGACTTTGCAGGCATTCAAACTTAATTTTTCAGTTTCTCAATCCCACACGCAGATAGTTAACTTCCCCACGCGTTTTGTCTACAACCGGGACGGTGAGGCCTTTCTTCTGGATCTGTGTTTTACCTCCATCCCCGAGTCTTGTAGCGCTTCGCAGCACTGTCCTCTCGGTAACTCCGATCACGCTGTAGTGTCTGTCAACATCTCCTTCAACTCCACCCCCTGCAAAGAACCTCCTACCTCTAGAACATCGTTTTATTTCCAAATTATACAACTACTGCCTCAAGGAATCTTGTTTTCCAGACTGCTGGAAGACTCATCAGTTGTTCCCGTCTTTAAGAACTCTGGCGACCCCTCTGACCCTTCTAATTACAATCCTATCTGTCCCCTACCCCTCTTCGGCAAAGTCTTCGAAGCTTTAATCAACGCCGAAGTGGTTCACCACCTTACATCTCATGATCTGCTCTCAGACAAGCAATATGGTTTCCACTTTGCCCGATCTACAGCTGATGTGCATACGGCCATCACTGAAACTGTCTACCAAGCTATTCAGAATAACGGAGAAGCTCGTGCTGTGGCCCTAGACATCTCCAAAGCGTTGACAGGGTTTGGCATAGTGGCCTTCTTCGCAAGCTCCAGGTTTACGGTATTACAGGCCGATTGTTTGACTTAATACAGTCATTTCTGTCAAACCGTAAATTGAACGTTGTTCTCAACGGAATCTCCTCCAGCTCCTATCCTACGAACGCAGGTGTTCCCCAAGGCTCCATCCTAGGCCCTACTCTCTTCCTTATCTTCATCAATGATCTTCCTGACGCCATTGACTCCTAGGTGGGCATCTACGCGGACGACACTATAATTTACTCCTGCCTCAAAAACAAATCTAGTGTCATTGATAAAACTAACCTCAACGTTCGTCTCGAAAAGGACCTCCAATCGGTTGTGAACTGGGGCAGGAATTGGCTGGTCAACTTTAACGCCACCAAAAGAAAACTGCTCTCTATTAATCACCACAGAGATCCTCCCCACCCCCATTAGAATGTCTGACGCTCAACTTCTCGAGAGCAACTCTCTGCGGCTGCTCGGTCACACGTTGTCTACTGACCTGAGATGGAACAAATGCATTGAGTCAATTGCTTCATCCACCGCAAGGAAAGTTGGCTCTCTGTGCCACGCCAGGAAATTTTTCTCTCAGAATCGAACCTTCAAATCTACAAATCAACCATTCACCCTTGCATGGAGTATTGCTGCCATATATGGTCTGGAACCTCTTCTGTTTGCCTCGGGGTTCTTGATAAGATCCAGAGACGGATTTGCAATATAATTGGCCCTGATCTGGAATCTTGTCTGCAGTCGCTCTCTCACAGACGTGTCGTAGACTCTCTCTGTCTTTTTTAAAAAATAGTTTCATGGTAATTGCTCCGATGAGCTGCTTTCTCTGGTTCCAAGACTTCGCGAACTCAAGCGTCCTACGAGGCTGGCATCCCGATCTCACCCTTTCACTGTTGAAACTGTTAAATGTAATCGACACTTCTACTCCAATAGCTTCATGTCTCGCACCTCTCGCCTGTGGAACTCCGTTCCCTACTCCTGTTTCCCTGATAGCTTTAACCTCCAACTATTCAAATGTAATGTCAATCGACATCTCCAGTTGCCTTGATCTCTCCTCATCCTCTCCTCTCTCATTACTATCTGCTCTCGCTCCAAATCCTCTGTAACCCCTTGCGTACTAGTGGTTTCCCGCCTTGCTAGGGGTGGAATGCTTAATATATATATATATATATATATATATATATATATAGTGAACATTGAAGTCAACACTCGGTGGCGACAGGCTGTTTCATGCTGGACGCAATCGTCAGGCCGCATGACGATTGCGTCTAGCATGAAACAGCCTGTCGCCTCTGAGTGTTGACTTCAATGTTCACTTTTATATTTATATTTATATTTACATACGCTTTATCTCTGATATTGAGCACTTTATCCCATAAATATAGCACACCTTAAAACTATATTCTTTATATATATATATATATATATATATATGCAGAGAGAGAGACGGAGAGAGAAAGAGAGAGCGAGAGAGAGAAAGATAGATAACTACCCGATGATTCCAAATTCAAGTAACATCATCAGATTTCTTTCCATATATGAGCGTCAGAATACGCTGACTGAGAACTAATTGGTTCGAAAATCTCAAAGATAAGATTAGACTGTAAAACACCTAACGTCACCCTAAAACTATAGCTAACAGAATGCAAGTGCCTGGAGTTTCCTTTGAACACAAGTAAATGTCTGTGTATCTCTGTCATGTCAAGGGTGTCTCACTTGAGAGTTCCTGATATCGGTCACCGAGACGAGTGGGGAGTATAGATAGTGAAGGTTATTGAAGAAGAATATGGCATATAATAAAGTAACAAAGTTGTTGACTGATCCGGACAGTGAAAATGAACAAGGCTTGACAATATTCCCAGGATTTCTGTTGATAGAATTGGATACACCCATCTCAAGAGTTTCATAATTTATTATTCAGAAAAGGTTTTATTCGTGAGATTGATTCCAAAGACTGTAAATTAAAAAAAAAAACGCAAATCTTCGTATTAAAGCAGAGAAAAAGACGCAAATAGATAATTTTTTTTAAAGTTGGACACATCCCATAATACAAAAATAAATTATCAAACACGAAACACAAACCAACGGGTAGTTAGAAGCTTCGAACTATCCGCTTGCAAACTAGAAAACTAGTGTAAAATGTTAATGTCTTATAGACCTTAGAAGAATGAGCATAACAAGGAAGCCAAACTAATTGTTGTGGATTCCGTGAATGGAATCCTGCACAAATAAATAAACAACGCCAGTAATTGAGTGTATTAAACGTAAGAATACAGACGTGAAGTGAAGATTAGTAGTACAGGAATACGGGTTAGTAGAAAGTATATGTACAAGTCTCTGTAAGTAAACCGTAATCATCTCTCTCTCTCTCTCTCTCCCTGGACTCTTGTATAACTCTCTGAGAACACCCTGTGTCTGTCTCCGTATCTCTCAACCTGTCTCAACTTATCTCCACGTATCTCAACAGCAGGTATTCTCTCTGTCAGTATAAGTATACTTTGGACGAGTCCATCTTATGTAAAAAGGGGAGAGCCCCCCCAACACTAATTCAAACAAATACGTATATAGTTAGCTTCAACACTTTCAAAATACGGAAAAAAAATCAAAATAAGATACATTGTCACAGAAGTGGATCAATACGTACCCTTCCATTGAAAATGTTACAAATAGCAGAAATACGATCATCGCGTAGCTAAATGTATGGGACGACCAACGTGTAATAGATTCGGACAGATGGAAGAATGCTTCGGAGAAATTGAATGCTCTCTGACATGCGCCCGAATGTGTAAAATCTGTGGGAAAGAAAACTAAATCAAGGGGGGGGGATACAGAAGAAACATACCATTTCCAGAGCAAGAAAGAAATTGGAATCCTAGACCAGAAATATATGATACTCTCATAATGAGCAAAATTCTTCAACCAATGACAGTCAACTTGATAAATACAAAACAGTCATTGAGAAGTTGCTAAAACTAAGACTGGACAACTGGTCAGCATTTATGAAAGATTTCAAAACAACATGAGTATAAAACAAAACCATTTTTTCACAAAACCGAAGCCATCAAAAATCCCATCAAAAACAAAATATATTAGACCACCCCAACCAAGAACTCCACTTCTCATGATACTTCCAAATCTTCTCCCATATCTAAATTCAGCAAACATAGATCACGAAAATCTCCAATCAAACGACCCTCATGTACAGAAAGCACCTCTTCGTCAAATACCCTACAAGAGAAATTCTAAAAGAAGCAAGACTCACATAACCAAAGATATTCCGTCGGCAATCCGCATGAAAGCAAAAATTAAAAAAAAATAAAAATCATAAATTAAATAAAAAAAATATTTCAATATACTTTAAAAATGGAGACAGAAACCAATTCACAAGCCCCAAAACTCAGCCACAACAAAAATTCCCAATAAATAATACTTCAACCATTCGCCCTTGCATGGAGTATTGCTGCGATATATAGTCTGGAGCCCCTTCTGTTTATCTCGTGGTCCTTGATAAAATCCAAAGACGGATATGCAATGTAATTGTCGATCCTTCAAATCTACAAATCAACCATTCGCCCTTGCATGGAGTATTGCTGCCATATATGGTCTGGAATGTCTTCTGTTTGCCTCGGGGTTCTTGATAAGATCCAGAGACGGATATGCAATATAATTGGCCCTGTTCTGGCATCTCGTCTGCAGTCGTTCTCTCATAGATGTGCCGTTGCCGCTCTCTGTCTTTTTTTACAAATACTTTCACGGTAACTGCTCCGATGAGCTGCTTTCGCTGGTTCCCAGACTTCATGAATTTAAGCGTTCAACTAGGCTGGCATCTCGCTCTCACTCTTTCACTGTCGAAACTATTAAATGTAGCCGTCTCTTCTACTCCAATAGCTTCATGTCTCGCACTTCTCGCCTGTTTCTTGTTTTCCTGATAGCTATAATCTCCAAGTATTCAAATGTCAATCGACGTCTCCAGATGCCCTGATCTATCCCCTAATCTTCTCTTCATCCTTTACTCTATCATTCCTCTTTGCTCTCGCTCCAAATCTCTGTAACCCCTTGTGTGTTAGTGGCTTCCCGCCTTGCTTGGGGTTGAATGTTAAAAAAAAAATGTCCTATAAATCACCCAATTCAAGCTTTTGTTAAAAGAATTTCCCTTTTACATCTTTCTCACAAATTTAAGTAATTTTACTTGGTAGTCAAACTTAAGTACAATTTGACTGTTTCTCTCGCTTTCTCTCTTTTTCTCTCTTTCTCTATGCGTGTATTTGAAAGAGAGTGAGATCTCTCACTCACATACATACACACACACGCTCTGGCTTTTGCTTTGGTAGTTGATCTTGTTAAAAGAAACATTTACCATATTATATTTATACCAAAAAAAGTTTTACTTTGTTAGCAAGAAATGTTTTAAAGATGCTGTTTCCAACTGTTGAAGCTAATTATTAGATTTTATGAAGCTTACTTGTATTTTCAAATTGAAATTCTACTTAATAAATGAAAATAATTTTTACATCCAGTGGAAGAAATGAATATCAAGGTAAGCAAAAAACGAAAGGACGAAATAGTCTGCAACTTTGGATGAGGACCCGGAAATAAGCCTGGCGAAAAATGAGTCTAGTGTTCACAGTAATCAATCAAGTAATCACCAACACCTGGTTCCAGAAGTACCCAAGACGCCCATGGAAATGAAGAAGCCTAAGAGGAGACAAAAAAAAAAGAGGTTGACTATTAACAAAAGATTCAGAAACGCAGTTCTACACATCAAATCATTAAAGTTGGACACATCCCATAATATACAAATAAATCATCAAAAACGAAACAGACTAAGAGGTAGTTAGAAGCTTCGAACTATCTATTTGCAAACTGAATGAGAAGAAAACTAGTATTAAAAAAGTTAATGTCTTATAGACCTTAGAAGAATGGACATAAAAAGGAAGTCAAACTAATTCAAACAAACACGTATATAGTGACCTTCAACACTTTCAAAATTTACCATATTTTATTTGATAGTTATTTTCTATTTATGAGCTAGAAATCTTTTAAAGATGCCATTTCCAACTGTTGAAGCTAATTATTAAATTTTATAAAGGTTACTTGCATTTTCAAATAGAAAAAAATATTATATGATTTTTATATTATGCCATATATTTACATATATTTATGTTATATATATATATATATATATATATATATATATATGTTAAGAAATGGACGAGGTCCGACAATTTATTTATTAAAGACATTTTTATTTATGTTTAACGTTGTTATTTTATAGATACAATATTTAAGCAAATGCTCTGTTTATGATAAACAGTATTAAATAACATTTACCGGCCTGAATGTCGACAAATATTAGTTCATAGGCATGAACCTGCATCCTACGGAACCGTCATATACGCTCTGGCCTTAACCACTCAGTATCGAATGTAAAAACTAAATGACGTCATGGAAGATTCGTAGTTTCATGGAAGATTGTAAACAGTAAATTCGACCTTGTCACCATAAGGTTCATGGTGGCCGAGTGGTTAAGGCACGTCAGCGTATATGACGGTTCCGTATAGGATGCAGGTTCGAATCCTGTCTATGAACTAATATTTTCTATGAAAATTTCTCGGACATTCAGGCCGGTAAATGTTATTTAATACTGTTTATCATAAACAGAGCATTTGCTTAAATACTTGTATCTATAAAATAACAACGTTAAACATAAATAAAAATGTCTTTAATAAATATATATATATATATTTATGTAATATATTTTTATATTATGATTTATTATATGATTTTTATATTGTCATATATTTATATATGTATATGCTATATATATATATATAATATTATGTTTTATATATTTATGTTATATATTTTTATATTATGATTTATTATATGATTTTTTATATTATGTCATAAATCTATATATATATATTTATGTTATATATATATATGTTACATATATATTTATGTTATATATTTTATATTATGATTAATTATATGATTTATTATGTCATATATATATATATTTATGTTATATATATAATATTATGTTATATATATATTTATGTTATATATTTTATATTATGATTTATTATATGATTTTTATATTGTCATATATTTATATATATTTATGTTATATATATATAATATTATGGTATATATATATTTTATGTTATATATATTTTATATTATGATTTATTATATGATTTTTATATTATGTCATATATCTATATATATATTTATGCTATATATATATATATACTATTATGTTATATATATTTATGTTATATATTTTAATATTATGATTTATTATATGATTTTATATCATGTCATATATCTACATATATTTATGTTATATATATAATATTATGTTATATATATGTTATATATTTTATATCATGATTTATTATATGATTTATTATGTCATATATCTATATATATTTATGTTATATATATAACATTATCTTATATATGTATTTATGTTATATATTTTATATTATGATGTATTGTATGATTTTTATATTATGGCATATATCTACATATATTTATGTTATATATATAATATTATGTTATATATATATTTATGTTATATATTTTTATATTATGATTTATTATTCGATTTTTATATTATGTGAGAAACCATCTTTCAGTAGTGTAATACATCAGTGTAAAAACTAAGGAAACTAAAAAGAAAAAAAAAACAATATGTAAAATGCGGTATGTCAGATTCCTGTAGTACCATAGTTGCAAGGAGACATACAGAAACAGAATTATAAAAGAATACATCCTGAAAGAGAATACAAAATCAAATTTATCCATCATAAACATTTTTATACCACCTTGTCGTAAATTAGGTCAGACCATATTTATTTCAAATCCATCATAAACTTTTTTATACCACCTTGTCGTAAATTAGGTCAAATTTTATTTATCGCGAATCCATCATAAACTTTTTTTATACTAACTAGTCGCAAATTAGATCAGGTAATATTTATCGCAAATCCACCATAAATTGTTTATACTACCTAGTGGTGAGCCACATGACAAAACTCATCATCCGTATTCTGTTGAATAGAGCGCGCAGCAGAATCAGGCCAGAAATAGGAGAAGAACAATTCGGGTTCGTTAAAGACACCGGAACAAGCAACGCGATATTCATGCTGAGAATGTTATCAGAAAGAGCGATACAAATGCAGAAGGACGTTTACCTCTGTTTCATAGGCTTTCGACAAAGTACACCACAAGGATCTGATGGAACTGCCCAGTAACCTTGATCTATTTGTCGAGGGATATCAGAATAATCAAGAACTTATACTGGCAGTAAACAGCATGCATACGCATAGGGAACGAGTTCAGCAGATATACAAAAATATAAAGGGGTGTAAGGCAAGGATGCATCTTCTCACCGGACCTGTTCAACCTATACAGGGAAGCAATCCTGATAATTGGAAACCCTACTGGGTTTTAGCATTAGCGGCCATAATCTTAACAACATAAGATACGCAGACGGCACGGTACTGATAGCAGACACGGAAGAGCAATTACAAAATCTCCTACAGAAAGTAGCGACGGAGAGTGAGAAGAAAGGACTAAGCATAAACTACAAGAAGACAGAATGCATGGTCATCAGTAAGAGGAAGATCCCGAAATGCGATTTGCAGGTCAGGAACACTAGAATCAAGCAGACGCAGAAGTTTAAATATCTGGGAAGCGCCTTGACAGAGGACGGTAAGTGCGACGCTGAGATCCGTAGACATATTGGGATGGCCTAGGACACATTCCAAAAGATGAGCAGAGTATTGCAAGACTGGATGATTTTTTTTGTAACAAAGAAAAGAATACTGAGCTGTCACGTGTCATCTGTTGTTCTTTACAGCAGCGAATGTTGGACGGTCTCCTCAAAGATGAAGAAAAGACTCGAGGCGACGGAGATGTGGTTCTACAGAAGGATGGTAAGGATATTATGTACCGAGCGTGTGAGTAATGATGAGGTCTTAGAGAGGTTGCAAACAAGGAGGGGGCTTATACTTAACATCAGAAAGAGGCAGATGAAGGTTCTGGGACACATAATGAAGAAGGAGGGCCTGGAGAACCTGATACTCACGGGTCAAATAGAGGGAAAGAGAGACCAGGGAAAGCAGCGTGTGACATACCTAACGAGCTTGAGCAGGTGGATGACAGAACGTGGTCTGGGGGAGGAAGCAGAAGGAAGGAATTTGCTGCGAGCTGCAAGGGATAGAGGGAGGTGGAGAGCCATGATTGCTTACGTCCTAAAAGGACATGCCACATACAAAGAAAAAATGTCGTGGATAAGGTCAGGTCATATTTATTTCAAATCCACCATACACTTTTTTTATACCACCTAGTCTTAAATTAGGTTAGGTCATATTTATAGCAAATCCATCATAAACTTTTTTATACCACCGCCGTGATTCCTGGTCATATGTTTCTTAATTTTCTATGTTGTTTTCGTTATCACTTTTAAAGTGTAGATGATGTGCTTCAGGAGAATTGCGCATGTAGATGTCTGTAGTTGTTGGCACAACGCCCCAATTATGAGGTGTAGTGAACTGTGTCTATCACAGAAAGTCACAACTAAATGAATAACTTCCAAAAGGTTAGTACTTTAAATTATTTAAACAAATTTTTGTCCAATCAGATCACAATGAAGAACATAATTTATGACTGATCAGTTTTCACTCTTCTTATGATCCACTTTATGATTATAAAAAAAAAAACGCATTTTTAAATCACATCCAAAAAGTATTATAAGCAACACAGTATCGGATAGAAGAGATGATAAAATAATTCTAACCGCTGTTTCGTATCATTCAACCTTGAATTTGCCTTGGTTGGTTGACTCATAATTCATAACGGTAAAATATGTGATTACTTAAGAACTGCCTAATATTTTGAGACTAGCTGCATTTAAACCCGGTAAATTTGTGTAAAATTTCACCTGTTCACTGACTTAATCCTTACTTTACAATTCCAGTGCTTAACTTTTCTCACTTTTAGAAATAGGAATTTAAATATTTTGGGTGTTAAAGAAAAATGTGAAATTTAAAAATTCTGAATTTTGCCATATTTGATACTTAAGATTATGAATTGAAAATCAAAAAGAAAGAAATTTTTAGGGGGCAGAAATTAAGCCATACACTTTTGAAAGAATAGGTTTATTTTTTGGATGATGGATTCTTATTTATTTTACTATAGAAATGATTGAAGATCAGGAAGAAACGAGGCCAGAAACAAAGCAAGAATCATAAAAAGAATTAACCTGTTATGTATATTATGCAAGTGTTAATGCCAGAATAAGGTTATTATTTGTATAATATAAATGCAATGAATTTATTATATAAATATATTGAAAATAAATTATTTTGGATTTTTTCATTGATAACAAGGAAGGAAGGATAATTTGCTTTTTTAAGCCCCGCGCTAAATATCTAATAAAAATTTCCCAAATAGTTTTATTTAGGTGTAAATTTACATGCTTAATTCGAAATTAACAAAGAAATTTTGATAAAATCTAACGTTTTGGAGTTATCAACCACAAAAGTTCGGACTCATTTGCGTCGCGGCAGCTATTACTGGCGTTGTTTGCATATATTTGGTGCAGAATAGTTTTAATCATTGCGAACGTATTGAGTCCTCAGTTGCGCTGTAATTGAATCAAGAACCGTAAAAACCCGTTAAGAAGGTAATCTTATCATGTGGCTCTACAGAAGAATGCTTATCTGATCAGCCACGAACGTAGGCAAACAACGCTAGTAATGGCCTCCGCGCCATAACGCGAATGAGTCTGAAATTTTATTATCGATAACTTCTAAATGGTAGAGTTTATCAAAATTTCTTTATTATTTTCGAATTAAGCATGTATATTTATACCTAAATATAACTATTCGGGATTTTTTTATTAAATACTTAGCGCGGGACATTCTTAAAATCTTTTTCTTTTTTTTTTTTTTTTTTTTCTTTAAGTATTTCACCCCAAACAAAGTGGGAGTGCCACTAGGACGCAAGGGGTTACAGAGAGTGGGATCAAGAGTAAAGAGGCCTGCTAGAGGAAAGGATGAAGAGAAGGACGGGGAATTAGATCAAGGTATCTGAAGATGTCGATTGACATTGCATTTGAATAATTGAAGGTTATAGCTATCAGGGAAGCAAGTGAGAGGAAGGGAATTCCGCACCCAGAAAGTGTAAGACATGAAGCTATTGGAGTAGAAGAGAAGGTGAAAGAGTGGGACTGAGATGCCAACTTGTTGGAATGAATGTAATTTAAAATTAAATGTTTACAATTCTGTCAACGAGAAGGTGAGTTTCGATTTTTTTTTTCACATAAAATTTTAGAACTCAGTAGTAATTCAAAAAATCTTCTAAAAATACTTTTGTATAATAGTATTTTATAATTGTATAATTGTATAATAGTATTTTACATTCATTATAAAATATAATGTTAATAAAATAAAATATCTTCTAAAATACTTTTGCTTCCAGCGGAAAGTGATTCCATCAAAAATAATTCATGTTTATCCTTGCTTGACTAAACTGTGAAAATGTGTTTGCTACTTTTCGCTTCAAAAAACACGACTAAGCAATTTTCTCACATCAGAGTCCCTTCGACCTATCACCACAGTTCAAAGATTAAAAAAAAAGCGGTTCGTAACATCGCCTCATATAAATTTTCATTACTTCACAAGTTGCCGCTGTTGACAAGCAACGATAAGCTCCGTAAAAAGAGCTCCATGGAGACCAAAAAGATTTGGATTTAGTCATTATTTTTATTCATATCTATCCTGCATAGCACCGCCAGAATATATATATATATATATATATATATATATATATATATATATATATATATATATATATATATAAAGAAAGAACAGCAAGATATATAATCCGGTGTTCTTATAGATATTTTTATTTTCACAAAATAGTGCTCAAGGATGAAATGGAACTAATGTCTTTAATTTAATCATAAAATTAAATTCGTGGCATTTAGCTTCCATTTTTGAAACATGGTTAGAACTGTGTAGCGAAAAAATCATTTTAAATCAATTAATTTATAATATATATATATATATATATATATATATATATATATATATATATATATATATTAAAAGGAAGGAATATATATATAAAGGAAGGGGTTCTCAAGAATTTAAAATAAAATCAATTTTTGTTTTCACAATCATAAAATTCTTATTTGCTGTTTGCCAATTTGACAAGCATCTTTCACGACAAACCAAAATTAAATTTTACGACTTGGTTGGTACGTATCGACCATCATACATACATAATTAATAACTTAGATATTTTATTAAAAATGTTCGTGTGAAATTTCATGTTTACTTTTTATTATTTAACATCGATTTTACTTTTTTTAGACACTGGATTAAAGAATTAAAAATAATTTAAATTTGTTTTTATTTGAATAATGCTTTGCATTTCTTTATTAAACCTCTTAATTCTTTTTTCTCTCTTTCATGAAGTAAAATATAGCAAACAAAACTGAAAAGTCATTAAACAAAACAAAATTCTAGTTGATTTTGCAGATTTAAGAGAAAAATTACATTTTGATTCTTTTTCTAGTAATCTCTTTAGAAAGAATTATTTCAAATGAAAATTATCTTTGAAACATTTCAAATTGTTCACATGAAATCATAATAAATGCCACAGAGGTGTTAATATTAAAACATTATTTGAATTCCTTCAGATTTTTAAAATGTTTATGGACAAAATAACTTTTACTATGGATATTTTGATGCACAATTTATATTATTCGGACTATTGTCCCCATCTTTGTCGCTATATTTATTAGAACGTTTCGGCCGTTGTACGTTTCAGCCGTTATACGTTTCGGCCGTTGTACGCTTCGGCCTTCTTCAGGTGGTTGAAATGTCAAACTGGACCCTTTATTTTGCTCACTGGGGTAGACTGTTCTAGTTCCACGTATCATGTTTAATTTCTCCAAGTTCTCCACTGCCTTAACCGGGTATTGATCTCACACTGTTTGGGTCCTGTCACAAACAGTGTTAGTTCAACACTTCAGTGAGCGAAATAAAGGGTCCAGTTCGACATTCCGACCACCTGAAGAAGGCTGGAGCGTACAACGGCCGAAACGTTGTAATAAATATGGCGACAAAAATAAGGACAACAGTCCGAATAATGTAAATAGTGTACATAATACCTCATCTCAGAAATAGAGACAGATACTGATGGATATTTTTATATCCAGTAACAAGGGTCAATAGTTTTCCCGAACTCTCATATAATCGAAATCATGAATTCTTTATTCATTTTTTCATCCCCCCACCCGGTACTTGAAATTCACTTTTATATACAATGCATTATATATTTTTTATATACAATTTACTTTTATATACAATGCAAAGTAAAGTTTGTAACAAGTGTGTTGTATTCTTTTAATGCATTTGTGACGTATTTTCCACAAAAATATAATCTGGATTTGCTACAATAGAAATCAGCAGTTTAAGACAATTTCAATTTATCTCTGAATGTTTTCTGTTGTGTAGATATTGGTTAGTGTCTAATGTTAAATTTGGGATCAATTGATTTACTTGACAAATTTCCCTTATAAAAATATTTACCAATTTCCACTCTTTTGACCTATTCTCCTTAAGCGACCATTCCTTTCCCTGTTTGTTCGATTTTTTCAGTTAAGCTATTCTACTTAGGTAAAATATGGACAGACATAGGGCTAGGGGAAGGATAAGACTTACAGTAATGCTATAATCTCCCAGGGTCAACGATTTCTTTACTTTTGGGTTTATTCTTTAATCTTTCATTGTAGATTTGAAAAGAATACTTATGACTGCAAATGGAAAATGTTTTGCTATTCCTTCGATAACAGAGTTGAATTGCAATCAAATTAAGTTAATACCAAACAACCATTAAAATCTCTCGGTATACGTGACTGATTGTTTTATGTTAATTAAAAAAAAATCTTTCATTTCATTAGATTTTAGATTGCGGGCATGAAGAAAATAAAAAAAGCCGCCAAGAATGACATCAAAATTTAAGATAGCTGAAGTGAAATTATTACGAACTAAGAATAGTGTGTTTCATTAAGACGGATCAAAGTCAGCAGTAAATAAATCAATGTTATTGGTGAAAATTTATTTATTTCTCTACTGGAATATGTTATTTAAGTCATGGCAATTATGTGTAAAAAATAATATCGCCCAAATATCCGCCAAGGCTTCGGTGGCACACCTTCACTCGATGATCAAAACTTTTAATGACGTCTCTCGATCTCACCAATATGCCTTATTATCTCATCCTTCAGCTGTTGAATTGTTGTTGACTTGTTGACATAGACCTTATTTTTGAGATGGCTTCAAAGAAATATATCTAAAGGCGTCAAGTCGCACGATCGTGGTTGCCAATTGATTTCGCTGTTTCGAGAGATGATGCAACCTGGGAACTTCTCATTGCATTTCTGTTTGAACGTCCATTTTCATAATAGGTTTCGATAACTTTAACCCGTTGTTTGATTGTTAATCTTTCCATTGTTGAAATTGCCAATGGCTTAAGTTGTTAAATCTGAAAGGAAAAGAAAAAGACGCTTAAATTTAATTCACAAATCGGTCCAGGTTATTGAAGCACCCTTTTTTTTATAATTGTAATAACTTTTGATTTTTATTAAATTTATTATTGCAGACCCCAAACATAACAGATAAGTTCAAAAGGAAATGGGAATAAGACCCCAAAATAATGTTAATGGATTTCATTTTCTTTGATTTACGTAAAGATTCTCTTTTTTATCTCCCCTTTTTGACAGTTCAAATTTAACCCTTTGAACCCCGTGTTCCTGAACAATTTTAACCCTTCTGACTGAGCTCCTGAGTCAAAATTCGCAAATAATTGGTATGTAATGTTTCATGGTTGATATAAAAATCGTTACAAGTGTTTACCAACCATTAAACCGGTGGCTGGGCATTAAGTCATTTTTCTCTGCCACTGTTCAACCGGTGACATTACGTCATTTTTCTCAACCACCGGTAAAGTGGTGGTCAGGGCTCAAAAGGTCAAGGAAATGTTGATCGCCAAATCAAAAATTCAAAATCTAGTTACCCAATCACTAGGAAAATTTTTGCCATTTATCAAAATATATCATCTGAAGAAAAATGAATCAACAGTTTTAAAATATTTCTTCCCACAGAAAAAAAAACCGGAGCGTTTTCTTAGAATTACTTTTAAATTTTGCAGGTATTTATGAGAAAGTATTTGTACTTTGGTATATAAAATGCATTAAATTTGCACAAGCTGTAGATTATGAATAATCAAGAGTGGTTTCCCTCCGTCTTGTTACTTTCCTCTTTGAGAGAGCTATTTCTGTTTACTGGGACTATAAAAGGACACTATACGCGAATCTTGTATTCTCAGTTGAATAAAGCTTGCTTAACGCCTACACATGCGTACTTTTGTCATTATATATATATATATATATATATATATATATATATATATATATATATATATATATATATATATATATATATATATATATATATATATATATATATATATATATATATATAGTTAATTAGTTATTGTTAATCAAGAGTGGTTTCTCCTTACTTTGTTACTCTACTCTTTGAGAGAACTATTTCTGTTTACTGGGACTATAAAAAGGACACTATACGCGAATCTTGTATTCTCAGTTAAATAAAGCTTTCTTAACGCCTACACCTGCGTACTTTTGTCATTATATATATATATATATATATATATATATATATATATATATATATATACATATATAGTTAGTTAGTTAGTTATTGTTAATCAAGAGTGGTTTCTCCTTACTTTGTTACTCTACACTTTGAGAGAAACTATTTCTGTTTACTGGGACTATAAAAGGACACTATACGCGAATCTTGTATTCTCAGTTAAATAAAGCTTTCTTAACGCCTACACCTGCGTACTTTTGTCATTATATATATATATATATATATATATATATATATATATATATAGTTAGTTAGTTATTGTTAATCAAGAGTGGTTTCTCCTTACTTTGTTACTCTACTCTTTGAGAGAGCTATTTCTGTTTACTGGGCCTATAAAAGGAGACTATAGACGATAAACTATTTGGTCAATTTTTAACTTTAGAAGAATAATAATGTAAATAAACAATGTGTTGTGGCAGTATATCGGACAAGTAAAAAATATACAGTACAAGGCAAAAAAAAGATGAAAAAAAAGTGAAAAGAAAAAAAATCAAAGCCAGACACCTACCTAAATAATTAAAAGACCATTCTCTATGTCTAAATTAACAAGACAGAGCAAATATGCTACCCAACAACAGTACCAAAATTTAGATTGCTACTCAAGTTTTACCCTATTGTGATCATCAGGCAGTCAGAGCATACAAATGCATATTAATATGAGTATGGTTGATACACCCTTCATCATGCGCGCACACACACACACACACACGAGTGCGCATATATATATATATATATATATATATATATATATATATATATTAGTTTGAGGCAATGAAATGGATGCTCCATAGAAATGATGATGAACAAAATATAAATTTGTATTTCCATTTATTAACATGCCTAAGCATTGTTCTGACTTCAAGAAATGTCAAGTTGCCGCTTTTCATGATCTTGGGCTGTCGAATAGATCGATAGCTGATAAGATTAATCGAAGTGAGTCATTATCTGTCTATATTTCTGACATGAGGTATTATGTACACTATTTACATTATTCGGACTATTTTCCTCATCTTTGTTGCCGTATTTATCACAACGTTTCGGTCGTTGTACGCTCAGGCCTTCTTCAGGTGGTTGGAATGTCAAACTGAACCCTTTATTTAGCTCGCTGGGGTAGACTGTTCTAGTTCCACGTGCCATATCTAATGGATGTCAGTTATCAGTTATCTCCCGTTAATTCACCTCTCCAAATTCTCCACTACCTTAACCAGGTATTGAACTCACAACTCTTTGGGTCCTGTCACTGAATCTAACCAACGCCTTTATCCACTGTGCCATGTGTCCGTAAGGAGTCATGTGTCCGCAAGTTAATCAAAAAGAGAAATCAAACTGGAACATATAATAGACGTAGTGGATCTGGCCGACCACTAAAAAAACTACCGACAGGAAAGATAGAAACTTGGTTCGTCAATACAAAAAAAAAGATCGATTCGCAACAGCACAAGATGTTTCCAAAGAGGCTAGTGTGGCGGTTTCTTCAAGAACAGTCAGATGCAAGCTTAAAACAAAAAGCATTTTCTAAATATATAAAAAAGAAGACTTTCGTATCTGGAAAAAATCGACGGGCACGGTTGGCTTGGTGCAAAGCTCATTTACACTTGACAAAATCTATTTGGGAAGATGTTATGTGGATCGACGAGAGCCCCTTTACTCTTAAATATGAAGGACGAATAAGTGTTTGGTGTAAGTCCGATGAAACGAATACTCCAGTGACTACCAAGGGCGCTATTAAACACGATGAAAAAAAAAATCAACGTTTGGGGTGCATTCTCATCAGCAGGAATTGGGAATTTGTACAAAATCAATGGAACTATGAACACGCATCAATACCACAACATTCTTGTTAATCAAATGTGGCTTTCTGCTAAAAGAAAAAAAAAACTTTTTACCCAAAGTCAACACTTCATGTTCCAACTTCATGTTCCAACATGATAAGAATTCTAAGAATACTACCTTAAAGAATAAACGTTATCTAGAGATGAAGCATGACGAGGGTAAATGGCAATTCTTCCAGTGGCCTAGTCAGAGTCCTGACTTTAATCCAATTAAAAACCTTCAGGTGATAATGGACAAGTGTGCCCGTAATAGGAAAATTATCAGAGAAGATGAACTTTTCCATGAATTAAAGAAATGCTGGAAAAATGTGGCAAAGGACATCGACTTACTAAAAAATTTAATCTATAGCATGCCACGAAGAATTAAGGCCGTTATTAGTGCAAAAGGTTGCCCAACAAAATACTAAAACATTTTTTGACTTTTATAATGTACATATGTACACCTGTATTAATAACCTGTATTAATAACGAATTCTATTACTCACTTGTCTTGGTAAAAATACAAAAATCGACTTTCTACGGGTGCGTCACTTTTCTTGCCTCGTACTGTAGTTATATTGCAGGTTTACGTTATTACATAATGGTTTTAATCCGAATTTCATAGAACCGAAAGTTTATTCATTAATTCCGATCCATATTGTTTACTTAACAATTACAGAATAAATGGAAAAGCAGCCTGAGGACTGCGATGAAAACCAATAGAATAAGAAGAAAAAAACATTAGTCAAAACTTTATAATAATGCATCGTCAGAGATGTTAAACATTATGTAAATTTCTAACATAATTATTCTTTTGACTCAACCATATCGCTAGATATAAATTCTTGTGTTTCTTTCTCTCTTTTAATTACAGGACAATATATAGTTAAAAAGTCTAAGAAAAGTTAAACGGAGGTATAGAGACGTGATGTGTGTAGAATAATCCAACTTTATATCATTTTGAATAATGCGGAGTTATGATTTCTTTTTGCGTTCACACTAAAACACATGAACCGAGATTCGTTGCTTTATGTAAAAAACGAAGAAGAAAAAAAGTTGCCCAGCAAATAATGTATACAGACTTACAAAATATATTTTTAAAATTTTCAGAAAAATGACGAGTAACTTTTTCATTCATTTTCGATCAGAGTTGTATAAGAATCGTTAAGAGCTGATGATTTTTTTTTATCTTACTGGACAATAAAAAATATCTAATATCGAAAAACATAAAGGAGAAAAAATTAATTATATTTAATAATATGTGGAAATTTCCACCCTTTGCCTGATGACGGTCACGAGACTGGAAACTCGTGCAGCAAAATTATGGAAAATGACGCATAATATTTTTTAAAAAATATCCACATTACAAACAAAAACGTTTGCAGTTTCTCTTCTTCTTTTCAATATACGCACTTTTTGCTCGTTGGAACTACTATAACCTCTTATATATATATATATATATATATATATATATATATATATATATATATATATATATATATATATATACCTTGTGCAAAGTAATTGAAACAGTCACTTTAGTTTCCTTTCTTTCACCATACGGTCAGTTTTAAACCTACTGTAGTGACAGGGTTTTAATCGATTTCTATTTTTTGGTTTGTGGTTTGCAGTAATATGAATCTATTTTCGGGGTGTATGATGAAATTTGTTTGGCCTTGAGAAATATTGCGTCATCCGTGATTGCATCAGATTTTTATCACGCCCAGACACTATTGTCTCGACTGTCGATTAGTCGCCCTACGGCCATTGTCTGCGATGGACGTTACTCCAAGGAAGCGTGCGGAAATTGTAACGCTGCACGAAGACATTGTCAAGCCTTACCAGTGAGCAAATCAAAGTACTATAAACTGGCCTGGAAACTCTCCTGATTTAAATCCAATCGAGAATCTGTGGTCAATCTGCAAGTATCAACTTCATGGAATGGGCATACGAAGTACTAACATATACACTAGATCATGTTTCATTGGAAAATACGAAAAAAGTAAATAATAACGGAATTATTCGTTTTGTTTCAATTAATTTGCACAAGGGTATATATATATATATATATATATATATATATATATATATATATATATATATATGTGTGTGTGTGTGTGTGTGTGTGTGTGTGTGTATAGATTAAAGAAAACTAAAACCGATAGATAGATAAGTAGAGAGACTGGGGTAAACAGATATACATACATATATGCATATTTTGCAGTTATTTTCACCCTGTACATGTCCCCAGAGCCACACGTGGTAAATTGTTACAGAGTAAGAGCCACAGTTTATGGGGATATGTAGGAAAGATAACGGTTGACCCTAAACTTGAACATGTTAACATTGTTATGATCGGAGAATCATCTTCCTGGTAGTCGGTTCTACAAAGCAGTGGTTAATGGTAAAAACTGCACGAGCGGAACTCACATCTCATCAATGGAATACGAAAGGAATGAGGATGGTTCACTACAATGGCATGATATGGCGGGTCCTAGCCAGGAAGGTTGGAACTGGTTGAACGAACGAATATGGTTGATATAAAACCTTTCCATGGAAATAGCGATAGAACAGCGTTCGGCTTGCGAGGTTTTGTCTGTGAGAAAGGGGTTCGTCTTTGAGAAAGGTGAAAAATAATTCGTTACCCACAAGGACTCGGAAACGCTTTTGGACTGTGTCAAGACTGGAAGGGAAAACTGGACATCTCTTGACTATATATGACAACAGTATTCAATTTCCGGCCTGATCTGGCTCTTGTAGAGGTAGACGATAGCAGGAATCAGGTGCTTACTGGACCCGGTACAGGGAACTGGCCATTTTTCCTGCATTTTTAGCGATGGATTGTATGTACAAGTTCCACTTGAAGCCTGTGCTGACTTTATATTCCAATAGCCGTTCAAGGAACAGGGCCCTCTTGAGGGAACACCCGTTCACTGCGATCAGTGAAAGTTTTCCCCGCACTGAAGTCAGAAGAGTGATCAGCTGCCAAGTTCTTGTGTTCTGGAGGTGCGCCCATATACCGTTGTATTATCAGCATAGATATTCACAAAGGATGGGAGGATAAGAGACATATACTCTTTTATGCAAAGTAGAAAGAGGCTTGGGCCGAGAAATGAATCTTGGAGACATCTGCGTTGACTCCTTAGGCCTCGAAGGACTGTCCGTTAACAACTAACTTCAGGGGCTTACCAGTTAAAAAGAACTTTATAATTGAGAATATTCTTTCAGTGATTCTACAGTGTTGTAGTTTTCACAGTGGAGGCTTGTATTTCGCTAAGTCGGTCCTAAAAAGGGTCCGACGTACAAAACGTTAGGAACTTGAAATAAGAGTTAATGACGCAACAATCTAGTTGGGATGGTTGATACTTCAATGTCCGACATCGACTGACTCACTCAACTCCACTGAGCTCAACTATCGACCGCTACTACTACTACTACTTATTATGTGTGGGAGAGTCTATTACAATAGAATAGGTAATGTTCTGGTATAACATACAGTTAGAGAGTTAGCGCAGTAACCCTTTATGCTTGTCAAAGGCCTTTAAAATATCTAATGCGATCGTCCTTGAGAAGAATTCTTTGTCAAGTGCCTCACTGATTCTGTGAGAAATGGCATTTAGGATATCAGCAGTGGATTAAGCCGATTGAAACCCGTACTGTTTGTTTCTCAAGAGACTCTCCCTCTTGATCTGATCAACAACCTTCTTGTTGATTATAGCTTCAAAAGTTTTCCTAATGACACTGAGTAGGCTGATGGGTCTATACTGTGAGGGGGATGAGCGCCCACCCCCAGTCTTGAAAACAGGACATACACTTCGATCGGTGAAAGAACTACTATCTATGGCAATAGTACTCCATTTTATGTTTGATCTGGCTCTTGTAAAGGTAGAGGATAGCAAGAGGAATCAGGTACATACTGGAGTGGTTCAGGGAATCGACAATTTTTCTAGCATCTTTAGCGATGTAACCAGCACCCCCCCCCCCGTTGAGCTGTTAAAGTTAGGCCAGAGGAGAGGTATTGTAGTAGCATTTAGTTTCGCTGAACTATAGCTGCAGCGCATTCAGAGGTGAACCAGGTTTAACTGGTCGGTTTTATTGGAATTATTTCTGGTGTATAAAACTCTCCATTCGAAAAAGGATTCATTCCAAGATGAAGGCAGCAGTTTTGGATGCAGTTTGTTTAAAGATGGCTGAAAGAGGAGCTTCAGCCATGTAAGATCTTGAGCCGTCTTTGTTGTTATATGGAACGGCACACCAGGCGATTCCCTTTGGTTTTAGCACCAACTTTAACACTGACTAGTAAATGATCTGCAGTGGCCAGTGGTAGAAAGTTAAAACTTGTTAGTTTATAGGCAACGGAAAAGTCTCTGCTGTATCTACCTTCATCACTTTCGTTCAAGTGGACTAACCTCTCTTTGTGATGAATATTGAATTCACTACAAATATTAAAGCTAGCTGTGAGGTATTCAATGAGGTTATTATCAATCGTTTCAGCTAATCAGTCGAACATTACAGTGTCATCATACTGAGGACGATGCTGAGTGGAAATGAAAGAGGCAGGCGGAAGCACATATAGGGGTGATCAGGGTCCTCGTTCTTTTGTTTTGGTGCGGGGTCTCTTTTTCATGGAAACCCCGCCTTAATATAGGTGCCAAGTACGTGACGATTTTGCTGGTCATGTTTAGCTTTTAGGGACAAGCAGCCCGGAATTGCGAGATCCTGTACACGGACAGATGGATCTATACCAGTTTCAGACAGGAATAAGATTCAAAAAGTACGCAGTCAATATCAGATATATATATATATATATACATATATATATATATATATTGACCACTAATATTATCTATATATATATATATATATATATATATATATATATATATATATATAGTGAAGAAATTGCGGGGCGATTAGAGTAACCATATATAGTAATTTATCGAGCCCAAAGTAATCTTCAACAGAATGCTGAAAGCACTGTACAGCCGTTTGGGACTCATCAGCAGTGCGCATCCACTACTGAGAATCGAAACCGGACCATTTCGATACAACGCAAACGTCATCAGGCACATATATATATATATATATATATATATATATATATATATATATATATATATATATATATAAAGAGAGAGAGATTGTGTGTACAAAGAGAAAAAGAGGCAGAGATTGACTGAGTGAAAGATAGAGAGAAAAATTGATATAAATTTCATAATCATTTACTATGCTTTAGAAGATATGTGTGATGCACCCAGTGAGGATCAATTTCCCATCACGTATGAATTGATCCGCAAGGTAGCTAGATACCGAATCGAGTCGAGCTTCTCGGCTTGACGGTCGAACTCTCTGCCTCTGAGCAGAGAGGAACCCGGACGACTCAGCCGAAGGGCAGAGTCTCGTTCGGGGAGGTTGAACAACCCGATCCCGTTTATACGGGGTCTACGGGTATTTTTTGGCCGGGCCTACGGGCTCGGTAAAACCCACGTTAAACTCGGCCTTGTGCCACATGCAACCCTCGGAGGGGGGTGCTTCTAAATACCGAATCGAGTCGAGCCGATAGTAGTTCACTCCAAACCAGACTGACAGTCATACTAACACTTTCCACATCTTCGTTATTTCTACGCTTGTGTTCGTGTTCTTCTTCCTTGGTCCTAACCTGGACCATAACAATAACACATTGAGGTTGATATGCCGTAAAACAAAACAAACCAAACCAAACCAATCAGGTATGAAGTGCAATTTATGAAGTTTTGTAGGAAAGATAAAGGCTAACCAGAGACTTGAAGAGGTTAATATTGTAATGATTGGGAATGAATATTCGCCGGAGCATGTTCCACAAAGCAGCGGTTCTTGGAGAGAAGTTGTCCAAATGGAACTTCCTTCATACTAATGAAATAGGAAGGAAATTGGGATAATTCCACGTGTCATAGCGGGTCTTATCTGCAAAAATCAGGACTGGTGGAATTAAGGAATGTATCTAATCTGAACATTTGCCATGGAAATAACGATAGAGTAGCAAGGGACTTGTGACATTTCATCTCTTGGAAAGGGATTGTAGGGTAGAAAATAAGGCATCACCCCCGCTCTACACACAAGGCCGCGTAGAGGCTTTTGATGGACTTCTTGACATCCTATAACATTCATCATTTTTATATCATTATAATTTTTTCTTTGTTTCAATTTCAATTACCTGCAACAGTTTTTATGGATTCTATTGATTTTATTGATTATTGTCTTCCAATACGTTACATTTAATAATTAATTTCAAATATTCTATTGGATTAGTACTTGGATAAATTTGGGATCATTCTATGATTTTATTCAATATCTGGACAAGCTGGAGTCAATTCATAATTTGTAACATTTTTTGGTACGGTGGGCAATAATCAGCTTTGTATTGTTTTGCATGAATATACTCTCTCACTTTAATCTTCTTTATTGGGACTTGCAATATTCAAAAAGTAATCTCTAAGACTTATCATAATTCTTTGTATTTATCTTGACACCATCATCAACTTTGAAGACTTATATCATATTATTACCCACAATACGTTTCATTTAATAATTAATTCCAAGTTTTCTATTGGATTAATAGAGGGATAAATTTGGGGACCATTCTATGATTTTACGTTAATATCTGAATAGGTTGGGGCCATTTTATTAATTTGATGTATTTGTAACATTTTTTGGCAAGGTGGGCAATAATGAGCTTTGTATTGTTTTGCATGAATGTACTTTAATCTTTTTTATTGGGATTTGTAATATTCCAAAAGTAATCACTAATAATTATTCTTTGCATTTATCTTAACACCATCATCAACTTTGAAGTGTCATATCATATCACTGCCTACAATACTAGACCAAAAACATTATTCTACCTCCCTCTGTTGTCTTCTAAGTCGTGTTAACTATTTTCATGAGAGATATAACATCTATGCCAGTATTTACGCTATTTACATTGTTCGGGCTGTTATTCTCATATTTACTGTCACATTCACGACGTTTCGACCGTTGTATGCTCCGGTCTTTTTCATGTGATAGTTGTTGAAATAAGACCGAAATGTACAACCGCCGAAATGTTGGTGAATGTGACAATAATGATAAAGACAACAGTCTGAACGTTGTAAATAGTGTAAATAATTACAAGACACAATCTCAGATATATAGATAAATCCATGTCATTCATCAGGTCCATTCACTGTATATTTACATTCATTACTGCAAATCAGTTTCCATGTATTTTCTTTGCCCAACTTACATATTTTACTTTGTGTTGTTTACTTTAAAACTGTTAGTTTGGTTGCCTTAAGCCATTGTTCTCTGTATTTGACAGCTTTCCTCTGTTTATATTCACGGCACCTGCTTCTTCAAATATTTTCTTGCTGGTCAATCCATTTTTCTTGCTTATTGCCCTTCTAAGTTTTCTCAAATCTTTTTTTTTTTTGTGACATTCTGTTGTAACCTAGGGAAGGTTACTGAATAGAATAATCACACGAAGGTTGGTAATGAACGATAATACTTAGGACAAGAACAAGACATATAAGATTCGCCAGCGGCACGGAGAAGAAGTGGTCAACTGCTAGAAGTGAGTCAAGTGAATTCCACAATGAATCGCCAACTGCAGGATATCTACCAAACGCCCCACGCGGTCAGATGAGGCACATGGACGAATTTAATGTGGGGTATCCGAACCCAAGGCTCGGCCCAAAATTCCTCGGAAACCCCGTATAAAACAGGGGTCGGGTAGCTGTTTCCCGAGACGAGACTCTGCCCTTCGACATAGCTTTGTCTGGGGATCCTCTCTGTTTGTAGGCAGAGACTTTGACTAGCACAGCTGG
>CAHIKZ030000160.1:235000-237500 GCA_903632075.3 Acanthosepion pharaonis | reverse complement strand
TTATTACAATCCAAAATATGTTTCGGCTTTAAATAACCCACAAAGGGTTGATAAGCCGTAAAAAAATAAATCAATCAATTGGAATTTTTCATAATTATTAGTATATGCATTATTATTATTATTATTAGTAGTAGTAGTAGTAATAATAATAATAATAATAATAGTAGTAAGAAACATAAGATAGAAAAAAGATTACATTAAAATGTTGCAATTTGGAGTACTGACGAAACTTGTCGAAACTTTATTTCCAGTAAAAACTACCACTAAAGTAGGAATTTGATGATGATGATGATGATGATGATAATAATAATAATAATATCTACTGAAGCAATAAATCAGTGTTAATGATTAACAATTCATAATCGCATAAAAAGATAATGACGTATTAATTATTAGTAAAATAAATGAAGATAATATTTTCAAATTATTTTAAAAATAAAAGACCACAGACAACAAACCTAAATTTTTTATCAACAGTTTTCAAAATGACAAGATAACTTCTAGTTAAAAATTATAATTCGATATAATGTAAAATTTAAATTTCGTTTACCAAATTAATTATTAACTTTTAGTTCACTTGTCGATGAGTGATAAATAGAAATGTGCGAATTATTTACAAGCTATTTAATAATAATAATAATAATAATAATAATAATAATAAAAGAAATAAAAAAAATGTTCTCATGAGTACAGCCCACACCTTACGAAGGGCTTTATCTATGTAAAATGAAATGTGTGTGTGTGTGTGTGTGTTTTAATTGGTCAGTGGAAAATATTATGATGCCATTTCTAATCTTAGGTCTCTACCCGGAAAGAAATGTGTACACACCAGAAATCAAAGGAAATAATAATAATAATAATAATAATAATAATAATAATAATAATAATAATAATGATGATGATAATAATGATGATAATAATAACCTATTTATAAGAGACAAAAACATTAGCAGAAACTTTTTTCAGTATAATTTAGAAATGAAATATTTTATGGTAAAAAAATTTCTTAAAGAACATTAATTCTTTTTAGAAAACTTTAAAAACGATTTCTGATTTGAAAATGTGAATGTTTTGGTTTATACTTAAGTGTGGACTGATTTTAATAAAAATAATCGATAAATTCTCTATAATATGATTATATAAGTTTTTACACACGTGTGTATGTGCATATGTGTGTGCGCTTGTGTCTGTGAGTTTGTGTGTGTGTATGTTGTCTTCAGCTCTGTTTTTGTTATGAGTTTAACATTCCAAATAAACTTGTCCCATTTTATTATTAAGCAGTTTCCCGAGATGAAATGCGCAGTAACGCATTTATTTCATTAAAAAAAAAATATAAAGTGAAGATATTTTACTTACCCTTTTTTTTTACAAAAAAGATATCAATTTCATATTAAAAAAAATACTACAATAAATAAAAAAAAAGAAAATAAATAAAAGCGCGGGTCTGTTATTTTACCTATTGAACGAGAATTTGACAAATATCATAAACCTTCAAATCTTTCAAATATATCAATTTAAGTTTTTAATGATTTTCCAAAAAATATTCTCTCTTCTTTCTAATCAACATGACTTCAAAGAGAATGCTTCGGCTCTCACCGGTCATCTAGCATCTGTGATTTAGCTTAGACAATAATAGATAACAAAAATATTTCTACATTTTTCTTTAATCCGATGAATGATTACATCATTTGAGCCTAGTAAGATTTAAAATATTATTTATTTGAACTTTGAATATGTTTGTTAATTTTTTTTTTTTTTAAATTCTTTGTCGAGTTTGGTTAAATAGAGTAAGAGAAAAATGTAAAAGCAGAATAATTATTTTTTCCGGCGAAAATCAATTTTTTCTTGACAGATTATAACGGCCACCTCTTTGACGAAAAAAAAAAGATTATTTATAAATGAACTCTTCAAATCAATTATAATACCAGATTTGATCATTGGAGAAAAAAAATTGAACGAATAAAAATAATTTTAGAAAAGTAATTTAAAAACGAAATGAAAGAATTAATTAAAAAAATCAGATTTAGAACAGGATAAATGTAAATTCTTTATTGTCATTCGCACCTGTCAACATTAAAAAATGTCAGGTAATTATACATATATATTTAAATTCAGTGTCTCAATTAAGATATTTTCCTGGGTGTACAGATAATTCGGCCTTTTTTAAGACAAAGCGGAAAAAGCGTGTTAATCTCAAATGATAGAAAAAATAAATAAAAATTTATAAATGCAGGAATGACATCTCAACGTTTGTTATACCTTCCAGGCAATCAATATTTACAATAGTTGAAATATCCAGATATATATTTATTCTCGGAGACCATGTCATCTGTAGATAGAAAACATCATTAGAGCTAATTTCATCAAAATGATAAAAATATATTATTTGCTAATTATTATCAAATATCTGAGATTGAAGCTATCAAGATGGTATTAATTAAAATGCAAATCGAAAAAATATTTGTATATTTAAATATTTAGATGCAATGTAAGAAGTGCT
>CAHIKZ030000160.1:185000-230000 GCA_903632075.3 Acanthosepion pharaonis | reverse complement strand
TGTTAGCTCTAGCACTGATATTAGGCGCTTTTCACTAAGTATTGTGCATATATATATATATATATATATATATATATATATATATATATATATCCTTTCCAATACTTTTTATGATGAGTTTTATCGTATAGCAAATTTTAATTTATATCATATTATTGAATTGATTAGATCATTAACTAAAAGTTGTTTAAAAATGAAGACATCTGCTTATATGTATCATGTGTTACTCCTCTTTGTGTAGGCTCTATAGATATAAGCTAATCCTAAACCTACACACCAACAGATGGTCTTGTATCCGCTTCAAGTATGAAACTGACTGTCACAATGCCGTCTTTATTTCTACGTCGCTGTTACTATGACAGTTTGCATTTATAAATGCTCTATTCTTGACATTGAGCACTATTTTCTCGTAAATACTGCACATTCAAATCATATATATATATATATATATATATATATATATATATATATATGCAAATTTCATTGAATACTACAGACAATGTGCTTTGATTTAATTTTTTATACACTTTCTCATGCAATCTAATTTTTTTTTCAGATGATAAATTATATACAAACTGTCCGAATGTTGTTTTTTTTTTACGAGCACTTTCGGCTATACATTTAGCCATTTTCAAGGATGAATTCTTTTAACTGTTAAATAAGATTTAAATATTCATGGAGACCTATCGGACACTATTCGTAACATACTTGTTGACAACACTAATATAATAGCATCATCTACATGCAAAAAAAGGGCTAAAATAATCGAAGCCTTATTAATGAAAACAAACAAAAAACAACACTTAATAATATCAAGTATGAACATGGACACAATATCTTAACCGCGTTTTGAAAAATGAAAATATTACATAAATACATACATGTAACAAACTTTTTCTTATTTAACAGTTAAAATAATTCATCCTTGAAAACGACTAAATGTATAGTCGAAAGCGCTCGGGAAAAAAAGAACATTCAGACAGCAGATAGTTTTATATAATTTATCATCTGAAAAGAAAAAAATTATTAGATCGCATGAGAAATTGTATAAAAAAAACTAAATCAAAAGTACTTTGTCTGTCGTATTCAATGAAATGTGCATGAAAGAAGGACTGCTGCCTAAATACACAATTATATATATATATATATATATATATATATATATATATATATATATATATATATATATATATATATATGATATTTATTCAAAATTATATCATATGCATGTTATAATATCACTACGAAAATAGCCACTTCTGGTGTCTTGTCAAGGAAAACTCTTTATTCTACAATCAGTCCCATCACTTGACAAGACACCAGAAGTGTTGAAACAAAATGGCTATTTTTGTAGTGATGTTATGAGATGTTTATGCTATAATTTTGAATAAATATTATTTGCTCTACTCTATATTGTTTTCTCTTTTCAGAATAGTGTTTTTGGTTATCGGAATTTTTTTCCATCTCTACTAACCCTGTATTTGTGCGTTTGTATATATATATATATATATATATATATATATATATATATATATATATATATATATATATTTATGCGTGTGTGTGTGTGTGTGTGTGTTCTGTTGGTTTGTTTAGACAGTCACGGGTTTCTCACCGGAGTTAGCCCTCAAACTCAAGGCATAAAAACAGGATTTTTAGTCTGAAGGCAAATAAGATTGCCTTAAATGGAAGATGAATGATATTTATTTATTCTTATTCCTTCTTATTTATTTGTGTTATACTAAAATAAGCTTTGTAAATATCAAGATTATATTTTTGTATGCATTTCGGCCAAAAAAAGAAAATACTGAAAATACTGAAATCTTAGAAAACTTTCAATTTAAAAACTGAACGTAATTAGCGTTTTACTCTAAACAGCAAGAAACATTTTCGTAACATCTAGGCTTCTTAACAGCACAGTAGGCTAGCACATGTGTATAGTTTCCCGTAAAATACACAAATTCTGCATTCTTGGAAGAACTTTCATACGTTACACAGCCTGGCTTTGCTGTCTCGGAAATAGTTCCAGGTGTAGGGAATCTCTTCCATTAACTTTCTTCTGTAGTAGAGAATTTTGGCACACAAAGTATTCAATCGAATCTAAACTATCAATTTCCCGCAGAATAATTAGCCTGACTTTTTTTTTTTTTTTTTTTTTAACTGTTTGAATAAAATATATTTTTTCGAACTAACGTTAATTCTAACAAACTGTTTGTTTTATCATTTCAGGAGTATCTTTGAATTTACAAACTTATATATTTGATCGTGAAGTATAGATTTTAAACTTTGTAAATAGCGGATGAATATTAACCTTCTGAATCAATAGCACAAAACCAGTAGCATAAGTCATATAGTGACTTTTTATTGTAGCTTGGAAGAGAAAAAAAGTTGTCTGTTTCCAAATGAGCTTGATGATGGCAAATACACCAAAAACAAAAAAATCTGCTTCAAATGAGAACGTTAAAATATTCATAACCCTTCAAATGTGTCTTGACCCTCATACAACGGGAGAGTCCAACACACACACACACACATATATATATATATAAGATGAGAACGAATAGAGTACAATTCCAACGTTCGTAGCATATAATTTAAAAGAAAGCTCAATACAAAGTAGAGCAATGTGCTGCCATTGACTGCCAATCTACGGGAAAATAATTTCTTAAGTTTTGCTTCTTCGCTTAGTTTAAATTTAACGGAGGTCATATTCGACTATATTCACCACTATAATCAACTATGATCAAACTATAATCAACTATAATCAAACTATAATCAACTATATTCACCACTATAATCAAACTATAATCAACTATAATCAACTATAATCAAACTATAATCAAACTATAATCAACTATAATCAAACTATAATCAACTATAATCAACTATAATCAAATCATATATGCTAGTGTCTGGCTGTCGGTTCCTAGGAAATGACCTGCTTGACCCTCATACATCGAATACGAAGAGAGAGTCCACCATATGGTGAAAATAGTGTTCCTATGCACTTATCTAGTGTTGTGAATTTTGCTGGAAATATAAGCAAATCATATTTCAAGTCAGTTTCAAAAGTCTGGCAGTCCATTTTTGACATTTCTATCATTCCCAATTCGAAAACACAAAATCGACTAAAAGTTTTGGTCTTTACATTTTCTTTTAATTTTTACTCTGAGTTTGAAATCCTTCTTCTTGTGTTCTTTTCTTTGCTTATTTTTTTTTTTTTTTACTTCATTTCTCTTCCCGTTGCCTCTTTCCATCCATTTTTTCTTTTATCTTCTCTTACTTCTTCTTCACTTCCATCTTTCCAATTCATTGTGTTTCTTTCTGTTCCTTTTCGCCAGCCATTTTATTTATTTTTTTTCTTTCAAATTGATTCTTCAATTTTCTTTTCTCACTCTCTTCCTTTCGCACTTTTCCACTCCTACTATTTTTACTTCGTCCCATTTCGTTATTACCACGATCACAGCAAGATTTTTCATCTCCTGAAAGAGCAGATCCCTGAAAAATTCATTTATACGAACGAACACAATACTCAGTAACATTACACATTCGCACACCCGCTCTTGCGCGCGCACACAAATATACACACTAAACGACAGATACAACGTTCCACCACCCACTACTAACACACTAGCAACACCATCAGAAAACAAGTTTTTAAAAAAGTGTAGCCGTCAAATATAGACGAAAGTGTGGCTGAGGCTGTGTAACACTCTTGTGAGGAGGTAAGTAAATATATAGTTCTCTTTAATGACGTAAACAGGCGGTCAGGCCGGGACCAGCTGTTAGATAGCTGAATTTTGTTGACTCAGCTGGTCGTTTCTGTCACTTTGCCCGGGCTTCCTTCGACTACTGCCACCTCCTCAACCAATCTCCAACCTAAGCTGAATCCCGGACCCTACTTACCCGCCTGCTGCCTTCAAGATTTGGCCCAACAGGCGAAAGATATTCGCAGAACAAATAAAAATGTTTGTTGTGAGTTGAAAAGACGCGGGCTTGAAAAACGAGACACGGTCTGATGCGATGGCGGACCCGAGAAACAAGGCAAAATAAAAAAATAAAAAAAAAAAAGAAAGAAGAAAGGCAAAAAAAAAAATATCCGGCAAGTGTATAAAAAATACCGAAAAAGGAAGTTGTTTTATTTTTTCATTTTTTTTTTTTTTGTTTAAAAAAGTGAGAGTAAAAGAGAAGAATAAGAGAAATTAAGACACAAATAGAGAGGAATAAAAAAAAAAAACTAACGTCGTGAGAAAAAAAAAAAAAGAACGAAAGCATGAAGAAAAAGAAGCTTTCGCTTTCTCTTTTGTTTAAAGTTTAAAATAAAGTTGGTGATAAAATAACCAAATAAATAAATGATAAAAAACAAAGGAAATCACTTCAGATAATTTGACATTTTTGGTTAAAATATACTCCTTCTATTTCTCCAATCTTAATTTCATCTCTTTTCCATCACTCTTCATTTTCATTATTTCTCTACTTTCATTTTCTAAAATCCATCGTTTTTTTTTTTTTAGATAGAATCTCCAGTGCCCAGTGGCAATTCTAAGGAGGGGACAGAAGCCCCCTCCCCACCGAATTTTGGCTGGCCCCTTGGTTTCCCCCTGCTTTTCTAAGTTTTGTAGAGGAAAAAAACCCAGAGCAGACAAATTACATTTTCCTGCTAGTATTGACGTTAGTATTTAACCCTTTGATTTTGTTTTGAAGTTAACCTCTCTTGTGGTCCAACAGATTGAGAGTGGAAAAGAGGGCAAGAATAGATTAGAACTCCACTACTATGAATGAAAAGTTATTCCGTTTAATTTAGTGAAGTGACATACTTATTGCTAATGCTCATTTCTAAGTTGTGTATACGATAGTGGTTTAGTATGAAAATAAAAAAAGCTGCTTGAATTTGCACCCCACTCCTCCGCAGAAAAAAATCTCCTCCAGATTTTGCACAACTAATCACTTACTATCACCAGCTAGAATATTTAAGTCCTTTGGGACCTGATTTCAGAATAAGTTTAATATGCAAACGATTCCAATTAACACTAAACGCAGGACTAATGTAGAACATACACATGTGCACTTTAGTGTGTGCATACTCTTTATTGACATCTGGGTGCGTATACATTGAAGGCACAGAAAAATAACAAAGAAAAAGTCACGAAAAACAAAAAAATAAAAATAAATAAATAAAAAAGATAAAAACAGATTAGAAGCGTTGCGTCTGTTTGAGCAAGCGACAATGCCCTGGTGAGAATAAATATTCTGTTTTCAAGAAATACTTTCTTATAAGAAAGTTTGCATATAACCGTGAAAGCAGTTTAATCTGGCTAATTCTTAGCACAGAGAGGAAATGTGTTCCTTAACAAAGTAGTCATTGTCTGCTTTCTGTCAGTAGAAACCATTTTGGCCAATTCTTTCTTGTCTCTAAAATTGGGGGCATATTTTTTCACATCCGATATCTAATTACATCTAAAAAGAAAATAGTAACGTGTTAACCGTGCGTACAAGATGGAAAAAGGTTCAATGACTAGGTATTTTACATTTTAGATATCAAAAACTGACGTATATGAAGAATATTGTAAGTAAAAAAAAAAAGAAAGAAATATGAAATAGAAGGCACTAAATTGAATTTAATTAGAATTAATCGCTCTAAAATCGTGTCAAAAAAAAAAAAAAAAGCAAATGAAAATGAAATTTTATCCACAGAACTTTAGTTGAAGTTGATGGGCTAGTCATAGCATTTTTTCCTTATAAAGAAACATTTTCCCTTTACATATTTAACCAATAGAGTTTCAATCCAGAAACAAATGAAAAAAAAATGAAATATCATTTTGTGCATCTGCATGATAATGTAGATTGGAAGAAAACAGGAGGGAAAAAAATATCACTTTGTGCATCTGCATGCTAATGTAGATTGGAAGAAAATATGAGGAAAAAAAAAGAAACATGATTTTTTGCATCTGCATGCTAATCTGGATTGGAAGACAACAGGAATGAAAAAAAAGGAAATATCATTTTGTGCATCTGCATGATAATGTAGATTGGAAGAAAACAGGAGGGAAAAAAATGAAATATCATTTTGTGCATCTTCATGATAATGTAGATTGGAAGAAAACAGGCGGGAAAAAGGAAATATCATTTTGTGCATCTGCATGATAATGTAGATTGGAAGAAGACAGGAGGGAAAAAAGGAAATATCATTTTGTGCATCTGCATGATAATGTAGATTGGAAGAAAACAGCAGGGAAAAAAAGGAAATATCACATTGTGCATCTGCATGCTAATGTAGATTGGAAGACAACATGAGGGAAGAAAAGGAAATATCATTTCGTGCATCTCCATGATAATGTAGATTGTAAGAAAACTGGAGGGAAAAAAAGGAAATATCATTTTGTACATCTGCATGCTAATGTAGATTGGAAGAAAATATGAGGAAAAAAAAAGAAACATGATTTTGTGCATCTGCATGCTAATCTGGATTGGAAGACAACAGGAGGAAAAAAAGAAGGAAATATCATTTTGTGCATCTGCATGATAATGTAGATTGGAAGAAAACAGCAGGGAAAAAAAAGGAGAGATATCATTTTGTGCATCTGCATGATAATGTAGATTGGGAGAAAACATTAGGAAAAAAAAGGAAATATCACATTGTGCATCTGCATGCTTATGTAGATTGGAAGACAACATGAGGGAAGAAAAGGAAACATGATTTTGTGCATCTGCATGATAATGTAGATTGGGAAAAAACAGTAGGGAAAAAAATGAAATATCATTTTGTGCATCTGCATGATAATGTAGATTGGAAGAAAACAGCAGGGAAAAAAAGGAAATATCACATTGTGCATCTGCATGATAATGTAGATTGGAAGAAAATATGAGGAAAAAAAAAGAAACATGATTTTGTGCATCTGCATGATAATGTAGATTGGGAAAAAACAGTAGGGAAAAAAAGGAAATATCATTTTGTGCATCTGCATGCTAATGTAGATTGGAAGACAACATGAGAGAAGAAAAGGAAATATCATTTTGTACCTCTCCATGATAATGTAGATTGGAAGAAAACAGCAGGGAAAAAAAGGAAATATCACATTGTGCATCTGCATGATAATGTAGATTGGAAGAAAATATGAGGAAAAAAAAAGAAACATGATTTTGTGCATCTGCATGATAATGTAGATTGGAAGAAAACTGGAGGGAAAAAAAGGAAATATCATTTTGTGCATCTGCATGCTAATGTAGATTGGAAGACAACATGAGAGAAGAAAAGGAAATATCATTTTGTACATCTCCATGATAATGTAGATTGGAAGAAAACTGGAGGGAAAAAAAGGAAATATCATTTTGTACATCTGCATGCTAATGTAGATTGGAAGACAACATGAGAGAAGAAAAGGAAATATCATTTTGTACATCTCCATGATAATGTAGATGGGAAGAAAACTGGAGGGAAAAAAAGGAAATATCATTTTGTACATCTGCATGCTAATGTAGATTGGAAGACAACATGAGAGAAGAAAAAAAAATATCATTTCGTGCATCTCCATGATAATGTAGATTGGAAGAAAACTGGAGGGAAAAAAAAAATATCATTTTGTACATCTGCATGATAATGTAGATTGGAAGAAAATATGAGGAAAAAAAAAGAAACATGATTTTGTGCATCTGCATGCTAATCTGGATTGGAAGACAACAGGAGGGAAAAAAGGAAATATCATTTAGTGCATCTGCATGATAATGTAGATTGGAAGAAACAGGAGGGAAAAAAACTGAAATATCATTTTGTGCGTCCGCATGATAATGTACATTGGAAGAAAACAGGCGGGGAAAAAGGAAATATTATTTTGTGCATCTGCATGATAATGTAGATTAGAATAAAACAGGCGGGAAAAAAAGGAAATATCATTTTGTGCATCTGCATGATAATGTAGATTGGAAGAAAACAGGCGGGAAAAAAAGGAAATATCATTTAATGTATCTGCATGCTAATGTAGATTGGGAGGAAAGAGTAGGGCAAAAAAAAAAAAAACCCAATGAATTAAGCTAACTAGTTTTGATTCAAATCCTCTACTGCCTCTCTGAACTTGACCAAAGGCTTTGTCATCAAAGAATGTAAACACAAAAATCAAAATTAGAAGCATGATGACAACTGTACAGCAAGTGATTGAAGATTCTCATCTGGAAATGAAAAAAATGATATCATTTTCTAATTTTGGATTTTTTTCCCCAAAGAAATAAAGTGAAATGTCTTCAGATATTCTATTTTAGGAAAGCACCATTATTTCGGCGATATGTGTGCATTTATTTTTTTGCATAAAATACATAAACCGATGCATTTAAATCTATTCTATTCTTCTTAATCGGATATGTATTTGATAATTTTGTGATGTCAACGAATACTCGTTGTCACTTTCGTAACGCTCGTTGTAGTAGAGACTTTGTAATTGCAGACACAACTATAGTAACGCCGTTGAACAATACTGGTGTCAAACGCCTTCGAAAACACTAGCACTAATAGCACTTGCTCGATAATACTCGCTCGAACGGTCGGATGTTGCGCAAAGCCAAGTTTATTGTGAGGTATTCGATCCCGTAGGTTCGGTCAAAAAGATTCCCCGTAGACCCCGTAAAAAACAGGGTCGGGTAGCTGCCTCCTCGAGACGAGATTTTGCCCTTCGGCATAGCCTCATCTGGGGATCCTCTCTACCCGGAGGTAGAGAGTTTGACCAACACACTTTCTAAGTAATCCATATAGGGATAATATTTTTGTACAAAGTACAAATGGGGCACAAAAGCAAAAGGGAGAATTAGAAAAAGGACGGTCTTGTTCTGTCTTACCGTATAACTTAGCTAGCCACAAACACTGACCTAAACGTACAACAATATTCCTTCCACCAAAACAAACATATTCTTACTTACCATTCTTACCTCATCCACTATAATTCCTCAGAAACTCTATGAAGTCCTAACTAGTTCCCATGTGTACAATCCATTGTCTGTGCGTAGGAAATAAAATAACAATTTAAAAAATCTAAAAACCCCAATGTGTATTTACAAACGAGTACAAAACTATATACAATAAACTAAACAATATAATGTTAGTAATAACCCACCCCACAACACTAACTGTGGTAGAAGCATCAGTTAACTGGAGGAAATCAATACGGGACTTTTTTTTAAAATTTAAAACATTCATATGTGCCATGCACTCACTACAAGCACACACTCATTCAAATACAACAATTACGAAAATCACACTCTAAACGAAAGACGCCCGCACCCAGCAGAGAACTGACATTACTATCCACCTAAAGATGGGAGGGATGGGGAATTAAACAAAAGAAAAATAGGGACAAAAATAAAAGGGGCCGATGAGCATACATACCTTAACTAAGTTAACTTGGCTAAAGAGAAGAAACTAAAACAAAAAACGACCTAACCTAAACTGTAACGGGAAGGGTTGCCATAGTTCAATCCAGAAATGCCAATATTCTTACAGCCTAACCGGCATCAAAATGCCACTCCAAGTCAGCACCTTTTACTCTGCAGAGACGCGCAAGACTCACCCACCTTTCGCTAAATTCCAATGGATGGAGTCGCTTCCTTTCCGTCCTGATCTTGACTTTAAGCAGATGCTTAAAGAAAAGGATCAGTTGCGAAGAGGAAAACTTCTCGTCCCCATGAAATTCCTTCTGTCGCGTCGTCCATATCACGACTTGCATAACCCCCCCAGTAAGCAAAGGAACACATAGTGCTCAGCCTTAGTCAACGGCGGTAATATATTGCTACAGACGGAACTGGCCTCGAGGACAAAGAACTTTCCGCGCAGCATGCAAACCATGATATCTTCAACAAACTTGTACAATGGAACTACGACATATACAATGAAAGAAGGCGTGACCTATGGTCTCTACCTCCTCAATGCAGCGAACGCAGTTTGGAGACTTTACCAAACCCGCCTAACGAAGTCTCTTGGCGACCCAGAGGGCCCCTCGAATCAAAAGTCAGGTGAGGGATGCCTCAGTATTAGGGAGACATTTCAACCCGAGCGCCCAAGGCCATAAGCAGCGAGCCTCCCGCTTCGTCAGACCGAGCTCGCCTATCAAAGCATCCTGAATGTTTCCCCTAACACCTGATATAATCCACGTGGCGTCACTTAAACGCCACGCTAATTCCCATATATATATTTCCTTTACCATCACGTGATCTAGTTATTCAAAATGGGATCGCCTGTTTGCTCTGTGGTGATCTGTGTTCAAACCCCAGTGTCGGCAGCGACAATTTATTCCTATATAACAGATAATGACCGCGAAAGTCGAAAGTACTTGGACAGAAATAACAAAATATAAACTTCGGTCAGTTTATCCACAACTTCAACACCTTATCCGAAAATTGGAAAAATACCAACAAAAAAAAAAATAAATAAAAAACTAAAAACTAAAAAAATAAATAGATATTCCCGTTTTTTTTTAATCAAACTTTTTTGGGTATAAAGCAAAGTCTCTTAATTTGATAAGAATTCCGAATAGACAAAATCATTCTTACTACTGTTGGTTGCCATTATGAAAAGGTAGTTTGGCAAGACAAGCGTAGAACACCCAACATAGATTTGATCATACAAAGAACTGCGGGCAGTGATATTAAAAGATGATCTTTGAGCCTTGTTCATGATCAGAGTTTAGGTTGAATCTCATTAGGATTTGAACTTGCTTAAATGCAAAGAGCAAGATTGATGGGGTTGTTGGGATACTGGAAATAAACACTCCTTTTTTTCCACACTGATTAAGATAATAACTTTGATCACATATGACGAATTCCACTGGACAAATTCAAAGGGTCGGAATTTCTGAGAATCACCTTAGAGTTGAAGCTTTTTATAAGGAACAACATGAAATTCAGAGCAATGAAGAACTCACTTGAGTTATGGTCAATGACGGAAGTGTCTGGAACTTTGTATGTTAATCTGTAAAGCCATAGCAACCCATGAATCTGTTGCAAGAATTTTGAGTTTGTCTTCAACTGCCTCATTCTTTGGAGTAACAATATCTCACTCACAGAACCACTCGTAATTTTTGTAATTTTAGGCTATACTTGAGATTTTAAATGGATTAAAAAATCAATAATAATCCTGAAAATTGAAAATTTTGATCTGAAACCTTTTTAAATTATTACACAGTTTTACAAATAAAACTGAAAAATAAAATTTTTAGCTGCTTAAGTTCTTTTGTTTGGTATTTTCATTCATAACTTATCGTTTGTGACCTCAGAAAACAATTCGGTAGCTCATTTGACATCTGGGAGTTAAAAAGAAAGTGGGGAGAAACCTAGATTACAAAGTTAAAAAACACATTTTCGGGTATGTCTTGATTAACCAGTCAAAAGACAGATCAAAGATAAAATAGAAAAACGAGGTCAGAAGTTAGGGTAGGTGGGTTAATTATTCATGTCTAGATAAATTGACACTTTTTAGGCACGTCAGCACAGACGACATCCGGATATAAATTTAAAATACTGTGAAGTAGACGGAGTAGGGTCCCAGCTACGGGAAAATAGTTACCCACCCACGAAAAAACTTAGCTCAAAACAATATGAAACTGTAAAAATAGGTTTTAATACAAGCAATGCATTTTTGGAAACAATTATTACCAGCAGTACATTTTGGAAAAATACCAGCAATGCATTTTCAAAAGAAAAAATTATTACCAACGATACATTATTACCAGGAATACATTATTACCAGCAGTACATTTTTGAAAAAAAATATTACCAGAAATCCTTTTTGAAAAAAAAATATTACCAGCAATAAAAATCTTGTCGGCATTAAATAACCCATTGATGGTGATATGCCGTAAAACAAATCCAAGCCAAACTAAACCAAATGTAAGAATAGCTTTATTCCGTAATGTCCCTACTTGTCTCTTCGTATTTAATCAGGTGGAACTATCAGTAGCAGCATCACAAAGACAGAATTTGACAAGTATCTGAAGAAGACCAGAGGATACAGTCATCGAAACGATGTGAATATAAAAACAGCCAAGAAAAGAAAAAAAAACATCCGAATAAATTAGTTTTTATAATAATTTTTCATCTCAAAAATTCAGACAGAAATTATCAGTGCATATGGATTTCTCCGCGTAGCTTTGGGATTGAACTCGCGACCCATAGGTAAACTTTACAAATTAACGTCGCATATTTGTAAAAGCTATTTGCCAAAATTGAAGGCTGGATGTCTAAGGATTTAGGAAAACAGTGGAAAGCAACGTAAAGTCCACAATTTTGTTGGAAATTCCTCAAAATAATAAAATATAAAAAGCAACCCTAAGTAAGTGAATTCCATGAAACCAAGATCAAGAAACCGAGGAGAAAGTGAAGAAAGAAAATTAAAACTGTTAATCATTGAATTAGCTGAAGAGTACAAAAATAAACTTGACTGTATAGGAACGGTGATTAATTTGGAATTATGCAAATCAATGGGGACAATTTTATAGTCACAAACCAGAATATGTTCTAGAGCATTAAAAATATTATGGGACTTCAAAGTTCAAACGGTTTCGTAGTTTCAAGCCAAGAGGCTGGATAGATACATACTCAACAAAAGATGGAATATCGGTAAATTTTCATTTTAACACCCGAGCGCTAATATCCCTTCAAATTTTTCCCAAATAGTCTTATTTCCGTGCAAATGTATATGCTGAACTCAAATCAACAATTAGATATTAAAGAAACTTACCTTTTGGATGTTAAAAGACCCGAAGAAAATCGGATTTTTTCCTGGTCTTTCGTCAGCCATTACCGTATTATTGATAAGTAATTAAGTGCTGAATTCTGTCGGTGGACGTATACAATTTGGGCCTATTTACTCCCTTCACAGTAATTCCTTGTAGTTAACTTTCAAATTAGGTTTAGGTGGGGGTTTTTTTGGTTATTCTTTTATTTTTTTTAAGACGAAAGTTAACTTTCAAATTAGGGTTAGGTTTTTCTTTTTTGGTTATTCTTTTATTTTTTATTTTTTTTAAGATGAAAGTTAACTTTTTAATTAGGGTTAGCTGTTTTTTTTTGGTTATTCTTTCATTTTTTAAACTTTTTTTAAGAAAAAAGTTAACTTTCAAATTAGGGTTAGGTGTTTTTTTTCTTTTGTTATTCTTTTATTTCTCGATGTTTACATATATTTGAAAGTTAACTTTATTCTTAAATTAAGTACAAAAAAATCGATTTACGGAAGCGCGTACTAATTTCTGAAAGAAAATAGTTCAGCAGTAAATGACACTCGGGTGTTAAAATGAAAATTTACGGGAATATCTATCAAATGATAGATATCACTGTATGAGCAGAGCCCAGAATGAGACGGAGAATGAAAAAATGGAAAAATATTGGGACTTCGCCAGATAATTGAAAAAATATGTTAGTTGTGGCAATTATTAGTGAAGCACTAGGAACAGCTCTAAAGAGTATTGAAAAGTATTTAGAATTAGAAATCCGACACAGTATTGAAAATAACCGATAGTAATAAAAAATATACTACTAAATACTGCATAACAACAAAGAAGAAACCGACTTTTCATATATACAACGTTTTTTACCTAGATCACAAGATCATAAGCATGAAGCACTCAGTAAGGATAAAACTCAATAGAAATGACGTGTAAAACTAGCTTTCTAATCATCATTCTTAGGTAGGTGTATATCTGTTTAAATTCCTAGATGACAGAGAATTTCTTGTAATAAAAATTTTGATTCTTGTAATGTTTTATGCAAATAAAAAAAATATATTTCATATTTTCAAAATTATTATTAAAAAAAATTTTTAATAATAATTTTGAAAATATGAAATCCATTTTTTTCTTTATCCAGATTTCTCAAACTTTTACTTACAAGTCAGTGACACGAAATGCTAAAGAAGACAGCTGAAAATGGTGAAACATGTTTTTATTAAATTGGAATAAAATCCATGTCGGAATCGCTTTCATTTCAAAAGGAAACAAAATTTGTTCGCCGAGCTGATATTTCGGAGCTCCGAAATTTGAATAAATCTGAATTTGTTTTAAAGACTTTCGGCTTAGTCAATATGGCGTCGTATTGCAGGCATTCTAGACAAAAAGCGCCAGACTCTTTAAAGGTACCTTATGGGAGATTAAACTGTCGGCACTGCCCACAGAATAGCCAACAATCTTCAAGTTTTTGTGAGCTTTATTTTCACTAAATATGTACAAAATAAGAATTCTGTTAGGATGCAAAGAATCAGCTACTCCACATGAAGTTTTATATTTAAGGCGGGATTTACGCATAGATTAATTATTTAAGGCAAGATTTACGCCTGGATTAATTATTTAAGGCAAGATCTACGCCAGGATTAATTATTTAGGGCAGGATTTACGCCTGGATTAATTGTTTAAGGCAGGATTTACGCCTGGATTACATCACTGAAGGAAACTGCCCAAAATGAACCAATATGAAACAGGTTTTACTTTTGAAACCAAGAGAACGGATTTCTTTTGTTTAAAAAACAAACCACTCCCAGTAAAAGCTATATTAATAAAAAGATCTTTATTCATCTGACTTTTATTAAAAATATATGTATGTATGAATGAAAAATCCTTCAGTATCTGTCTATATTTCTGAGATGAAGTATTATGTATACTATTTACATAAATATTTATAAATATGGGGACAAAGATGAGGACAATAGTCTGAATAATGTAAATAGTGTATTAAAAATCCTATTCAGCGAATAGAACAGACGAATGAAAACCGTTAATTTTATATTATTGTGTGTACGAGTTTTTAAATTATTCCTTACAAATGAGGAAAACTCAGTCATATGTCTATAAATAAGTTTGATTTCTGATTAATTCATCTACCGTCGTTTAAGTAATGAAAATAATTATTGTCCTCATATTGTATATATTTATTGACATGCAGCATTCAGTCAGTCAGTTATGCGCCATGAGTGATACACGTTTAAGCGATCATATATCTTTCTATACATGACTGACGAGGCAGATTTTTCCCCGCAGTAGGTTGCCATTTCTTTTTGTGGTAGACCGTAGAACCCGGTCTGTCCTGCTGGTTACCCATAGCTGGGTGGAGGAATGGATTCATACATTTCCCAGGGGTCAGTCAGTTATGTGCCATGAGTGATACATGCTTAAGCGATCATGTATCTTTCGATACATGACAGACGAGGCAGATTTTTTCCCGCAGTACATTACCATTTCTTTCTGCGGTAGACCAGTTGCCATGCAAGGCTATAGAACTCGGTCTGTCCTGTTATGTATCCATAGCTAGGGGGAGAAGGAGAGGATGTATACCTTTCCGAATGCTATTAGCACGTAAGTGAATGTAATGGATTCGACTGGAATTCGAACTCAGCTCTCTGATTCTTCAATCCGAGTCGCTATCAATTACTTTCTTTGGATTTGATTGGGATAGATTTTACAATTTGATGGTTGATATATTTTGTTGAATTTTAAGGTTACTTTTTGCTTACTTCATTAAAAAACAACTATGTTTACTGAGCAAGAATGTCCGAAAATTTCATTATACTCCCACCAATGTTTTACTTATAATTTCTAGATGCTTATTCCATAAATAAATTTGGCAAGTACATAAGTTGTGCGAATATGTTTTAACAGAATATTTAGTTAATTTTCTAATTTCTATAGGATGTGAAGACTTCTCTAAGGTACCAGTTTGTGGTGTTACATAATGGAAGAATGTGAAACTTGGGGTTTTTAGCAACCTTAGCGTCTTTAAAGTATTTCATTTATTAAAGTTTATTTCTAATGTTACGAATTGAAACTTGTATTGGGAAATACATTTTTAAGCCTGAATAATTGCGTCACACTTATGGAGATTTAATTTATTGTAAATCCTATTTCAGGTTCGACTTTCCTGAACACACTCTTTCTCCGAAATTTTGAACCTCTGAAATTATATCCTCCAGTCCACTGTACTTTGACTGAACTAGCAAACGGAGATCCCATTTGTGTTATGTTTGGCAAGAACAGTTAATCATGTCCTAGCGTTACACAATGTGGATTATTGTTATGTTTCATACATGACTAACGCATGATGCCATGATTGAGTGACGGAGATGGGGCGGATGTCGGAGTTCAGGGATGAGGTATGATGGAGATGATGCTAATGGCGAGGATAGTTGCTCATTGGTATCCAAATGTTCCTGGTTCCTGCTTACGTCGTTCATATTTTAGCGCCTAATTAGTTGCGAAAAGTTACAATTAGCGGATACCAGTAGCGCCAGATGCTTTACATATGTGAGCGCATCTGTGTGTCTGTGTGTCTGTGTCTGTGTGTGTGTGTGTGTATTTGCTTCAAAATGTGTATTTTGACATATGTGTCCATCTGTTTCGTACTTGTGTATTTTTGTAAATCATTAGATGATCGTCCATGTACGTGCCTCCATATGCGTATTTTCAAACTTGCAAAAGGAGAAACATATATACATGTATATACGCATACGTGTGTGTGTGTGTGTGTGTGTGTGTGTGTGTAATTTGCATACATACAAGTACAAAAAGACACAAACACACAGACATGCTTTTACTTATACATATTCACTGCAATGCGCATCCACATATATAATTGCATTTATACGGCGGGCGTGTATACTCGTTCGTAGTTCAACATTCGTTATTATTTGGCAATGGGGAGACGGATAAGTAATTTATGCATTCAACTTTGAATACATATATATATATATAAACATAAATATAAAAGTGAACATTGAAGTCAACACTCAGAGCCGATAGGCTGTTTCATGCTAGGCGCAATCGTCAGGCCGCGAATGTTGGATTTTTCCTCCACTATTTATATATATAGGTCAGTGGTGCATTGTGGGTAATCTATTCTGGCGGTTATTTTTGCGGGATTGGCCTGTTTATTTATTTATTTATTTGTTTGTTTGTTTGTTTGTTTGTTTGTTTGTGTTAATTTATTTGTTTTTCATTTTCATTTTGTATTATTTATTAACGTAGTAAAAAATGGTGGGTAGGGAATTGCTTAGGTCGCTTATTTAATAGTTTGTTTTGGTTTGGGAAGATAATTAAAGCTATTTATTCGTTCAATGTTTAGATTGCTTGCCGTAGTCTATTCTGTTATTTTGGCGGGGTACAGTTTTTAATTTATTTATTTATTTTGATTTATAAATATAGCACACCTTAAAACTATATTTCTTCATATATATATATATATATATATGTGTGTGTGTGTGTGTGTGTGTGTGTGTGTATATAAATATAAATAAATAAATATATATATATATATAATTATTTATATATTATATTCGCGGTACTTATTAGAAAGCGATCAATATCAGAGATAGAGCTAACACACACACACACATGAAGAAATATAATTTTAAGTTGTGGTATATTTATGGAATAAATTGCTCAATATCAGAGATAGAGCGTATGTAAATATAAATATAAAAGTGAATATTGAAGTCAACACCCAGAGACGACAGGCTGTTTCATGCTAGACGCAATCGTCAGGTCACTCTTCTTCCATGGCCTTAATGTTTTAACTGTCTTAACTTTTTGGTGAGCCTACTGATCAGTGAATATGCCTTTTCATTGTGAAGTTACCGGGTTGGCAGTTTTCTAGTTACTGCATCCTGACTGATAGTAAGGATTCCGAACTCTTTGGTGGCGCTTAGAGGGGTTGATCTGGTCAATAGTCGCATAATATAGGGTGACCCTTTATGTAGTTCCGGTGAGTAACCCTGAGTCCACATTATATTTTAGTCTTAGTTCGCATCTGGCCTGTTTGTATTGCCATAGACTTATTTTGGCCTTTTCCCCTTTAAAACATAATCTTATTATTAAAAGAAATACGAATAAATCAGTAAAGAAAATTCACTTACCCGCCTAAACCATTCTTTTTCTAATATTTGCGATATTCGTATCAATTTCTGCCGTATAGAATATTTTCTTTTGAAACGTTTGCTAAGACTAATTTCAATTATTCTATCGCTACCAATGAGTTCTTTTTTTTTCCAGTTTATCTTTCTCTTTGTCGAAAAGATTCTAGGATACATATGCATGGAATTGGTATTTACATCCGGGAAAATTTTTGTAATGACAAAGGGAATTCATTCTCTATTGTGTCCCCAGATGATTCTTTCGTTTGTTTTCGACTTTCTTTATTTTACTCTGTTAGCTGTCTCTTTTTCCATTATCGCCCCCTTCTTCTCAGGACTGTCACATATTAGACAAAATATCTGACAGTTTAGAAATTCCCACCTCTTCCTCATCCCCTCTCTCTCTTTCCATTCATCTAAGAACATTTTTCTGATGTTAATGCTCATCATGTAAAATGCCTTAATCATAATCATGTTCTCTCATTCAAATAGTGGCTTTCCTTATTCGTTTATCTAATCATTCTGATTAACAAACTTCTTAGTTTGTTCCTTACCTTCTCTTCTAGGCACAAGCATCGCAGCTCTGTTCTCTTTGCAATTCGGATCACGCTGTAGTATCTATTCATAGTACTTTTGGGTCGTTCATTTGATAAAAATCTTCCATTCACAAGTCATTTTTCTGTTACCAGCGTACTGATTGGGATTCACTTTATGACTTTCTTCGAGATAACTCTTGGAAGGACTTCTTTTTTTTTACCTTCCTATTGAACATTGTGCTAGTGAAGTTTCTTCTTGGATTAAAGCCGACAACGATGCCTTTGTACCTTTTCGAAAATCGTAGATGAAATCATAACCTTCTCCTTGGTTCACACCTGCCTGTTCAGCTGCTATAGCCCACAGGAATCATTTTTTCCCTGCTGTACCAGCGTAACTGACGCCTCTTTGTATCTTCTTGTAATAATTAGTAAAAGTGATCTCAAAGTTTTTTGTTTACTGACATAATAGCGGCCCTGTAATAATGCATTTAATAAGAGTGATTCAAATATATCCCTCCGCTCTTCACTTGATTTGAGGTGAAAAAGCAGGATGTCTTAATCGTAAATTCTCTTCAAATTCTCTTTATGCATTTGGGGAATTTTTGGCTGACTTTCCACTTAGAACTGAGCCTCTGTTATATGCATATAACTTCATCCCTAGTTTCTGCTACTATTTCTAAACTTGATCCCCGAAAGGCATGTGGATTTGATGGTATTCATGTAATAGTCCTTAAGAAGTGTGCTCCCGATCTATCTCCTGTTCTGTCTAAACTCTACAATAAATGCCTCACTGCCTCTTGCTTTCCTGCTTCTTGGAAATCCTCTTCTATAGTTCCAGTCTCTGAGAACTCAGGTGAACCATCTGATCCTTTGAACTATCAGCCTATTAACCTTCTACCTTTTTTGGCAAACTACTCGAGATCTTAACTCGGAATTGGTTTATTTTTTAATTTTTATATTTATCATTTCTTCACTCATTTTGAGATGTTAAAATCTTCTACTGATAAAGCCAAATGTTTTGCCTGTAAATTCTCTTCAAATTCTACTCTTGACTCAACTGAAGTAACCTTGCCTAACTTTCCACTTAGAACTGAGTCTTTGTTGAGTGATATGCATATAACACCTTCCATAGTTTCTGCTATTATCTCTAATCTGGATCCCCCCCCAAAGCATGTAGACCTGATGGTATCCTTGTAATAGTCCTTAAAAATGTGCTCCCGAACTAACTCCTGTTTTGTCTAAACTCCACAATAAATTCCTTATTACTTTTGGTTTTCCTGCTTACTGGAAATCCTCTTCTGTAGTTCCAATATTTAAGAACACTGACGAATCGTCTGACACTTCTATCCAACTATTAGTCCTCTACCACTTTTTGGCAAAGTACTGAAATTTCTAGTCAATTTTGAATTGGTTAAGCATCTCACCTCGTAGACTTTTCATTCAGAAGCAATATGGATTTTGTTTCTCTAGATCAAATGCTGATGTAATAACAGTTATTGTTGAAAGAATTTATTAAGTGTTAGATAAGAATGGCTGATTCTTTGGATATCTCGAAGGGTTTGGCATGCTGGTTTTCGTCATAAGTTAAAAGGTTATAGTATTTATGGACGAAGTCGTTATCTGGTTCAATCTATCTTATAAAATCTCGAATTGAAAGTTATCTTGAACGGCAACTCTTCTACATCTTTTTTGCATTAAAGCAGGTTAACCCAGGGCTCTATCCTTGGACCTACGTTTTTCCCAATTTTCAACAGGCGACCTTCCTGATGTCATCACTTCTCAACTTGGTATCTATGCTGATGACACAACTATTTACTTTTGTCGTAATGGTAAATCTGACCGGCGCAATAAGTTCAAATTGGCAGCTGAACTCAAAAATGGCCCACAATCTGTTGTAAACTAGGGCGAGGAATGGCTTTTAACGCTTCCAAAACGAAACTGCACTTTTTATTCGTCTGAGAGAATCTTTTTTTTTTTTTTTGCCTTCCATCAGCAAGACTAACTTTTTTCCGTTGACATGAAGTGGAAAGATTACATTGAATCATTTGCTAGATCTACTGCTAGGAAAGTTGGTTCACTGTATCGTACTAGACAATTTTTCTACCTTGAATCGTTCTTAGATATTTATAAGTTCATGCAACAGCTTCTTCTCTCGTACGTCCCACTAATGGAACTCTGTTCCAACTTCTTGCTTTCCAGATTCTTGCTTTCCGGTCAACTTTGGTCATCAAACATTTAAATGCAATGTCAATCGTCATCTGTTTTATTAATTCCTGTCACTTTTTTTTTTATTATTGTTCTCTCTTTTTAATATAGTTTTATTTTTTCTGATATTCTCTCACACTTAGTAACATCTTGCGTCTTAGTAGAATTATTGCCTTGCTAGAAGTGAAAAGATTTTTTTTTTAAATGTATATATTGTTTGTTTTTATAAGTGGGTTGGCATAAAATATTTTCATTTTTGTTTCTGTGAATACTGTTAAAGATTATGAATTTTGCTATGCGTGCGTACATATATTTTCACATCTATATGTTTCATATATCTAAGTGTGAATATATTTTGAGTGTATTTTTGTAAATGTTGAACGCATTTGAAACAAACTTGAATGCGTTTTGGAATTTGGATAGAACAGAATTTGCAAGTGTGTTAATGTACACATTAGCATGAATAGGGTTTTGTGGGATGTGTTTACCCACTTCAACACACACACACTCTCTCTCTCTCTCTCTCTCTCTCTCTCTCTCTCTCTCTCTTTGTGTTCTGGCCCCACTTTTTCCGTCTGACTCTCTATTTGTGCAGACCTATCGCCTTCTCTCTGTTTCATTCTCTCTGTCTGTCTGTCTGTCTGTCTGTCTCTCTCGCTTTCTCACCTTCTCTCTCTCTCTCTTTCTGTCTGTCTCTCTTTCTGCAACCTCCTTAATATAAACATTCAAGTCAGCATTTGTTTCGTCTTATTTTTTCGTGTTTTTCGGGCCATTTTGTTTTTATAAGTATTTGTGTCTTCGTTTCCTATTTGTAGCTTAATTGCCACAAATTGACAGTTGGGATTCTTTGAAAATGAACGCACTGTTTTCTTTCCAATCAGCTTCTCCTCTTTAATCATTTCCCTCTCTTTCTCTTTCTCTCATATGCATTTACATCCATAAAGACACGTGTGTGTGTGTGTGTGTGTGTGTGTGTGTGTGTGTGTGTGTGTGTGTGTGTACAGTGAGTAGAAGTGAAATATTTTATATGTATATATTTCTTGGAATAGGTTGTAAAATAGATTATTTTTTCAGAAATTAAATAAACTATTATAGATTGGTGAGTATTTCAACAAAAAAAAAGTAAAATCAAAATAATATCTTTAAATCTATACATACCATCCCTGAGGGGCACCTCGGCGTGGTGTAATGTTTAGTAAGCAAGCTTGTCCCGCTAAAACAGTTACGACTGAATAGTCAGTTCGATCCTCAATGGGTGCCCCCATACTTTCGGCCTTGTGCCACATCTAAGCTACGCTTAGAAAATTGCCATACCACCTCTGAGAAAATCTGAATGAAGTGCAATGCGTTGAGAAAATTCCTTTCGGGGATGATTTCATGTATGTTTGTTTCAGATGCATTAGCATCAAACAAAGATTTTGTTTTACAAAATGAAAATTCGCTTTTTCACTCCACGACGAATTTGGAGTTAATTTCCCTGGTCGAAAGTTGAATTGAATTGAAATACCAGGAGGGGGTGGATAAGTAAAAAGATTATAGAGTAGAAAATAAGCCACCCTATACAAGACCGTGTAAATGCTGGAAAATAAAGATTAGGCATATGTAACCCATACATGGCAGCAATATTCCATTTTGGGTCAAACTCGACTCTCGTGAACAAAGCATGGCAAGAATATGTATAGATTTAAAGATATTATTTTGATTTTACTTTTTTTGAGAAATACTCACAACTCTATAATAGTTTATTTAATTTCTGAAAAAAGAATCTATTTTATAACCTAGTCTAAGGAATATATACATATAAAATATTTTATAGAGCGGTACAAGGACCCATCCATTTTCCAGCATCATTTGCGATGTATCATATATCTACTCTTTTGAGGTCTAGATTGAATGTGAGTGCCAATAGACGTTCAAGATATGGAGCGTCATTAAGAGTGCAACCGTTCATTGTGGTGGGAAAAAACTCAGAATCCGATCGGGGATGATGAAATGTTACTATCTTGGTTTTAGATGCATTGAAAGATACAAGCTAGTTTTTCCCCCATTGAGAAGTTAGAACTCAGGCAGTGGTGAGATCAAATGTAAGGCTCTGAACATCTTGATTTAGCGGGTGTTTGATTCATCTGTTTTAGGGTACAGTAGGGATGCAAGTTAAAGAATCAAGTTAGCGAAACAGTAACAACCAGCAAGTAGTGTGTGTAAAGTGTAATCGTCAGGGTCGAGCCTTGGCCAAGGCAACAAATGAAATCATCAGGATCGATTCTTGGTAACGCCAACAAATATAATCGTCAGGGTCGATCCTTAGTCACGCCAACAAATGTAATCCTCAGCGTCGATCCTTGGTCACGCCAACAAATGTAATCGTCAGGGTCGATCCTTGGTCATGGCAACAAATGTAATCGCACAAGACAATCCTCGGTCGTCCAAGCTTTCCAACACCGTGACTGGTCGCTAAAGTGACCGCTTCAATCAAGAGCTAACCTTATCCCATGCTGTGATTTAAGTTTGATCATAAGGCAGCCAAGATCGAATCGTCGCAAGTATTTTTGTGTTGGGCTGGTCTAAGAAGGGCGTTGACGTAGAGGAAAAAAATAACACTCGAATAAATTCTACAAAAGTTAATACTGTTTTTATATCAGTCCTTTGTACAATAATTGGTTATATCAGAGTTCGCATGCACTTAATCATCAGCCCAACCTGCATCTAAATCGGAAATGATATTATTGTTGCCGACTTGGTAAAATTTGGTTTGCTGCTTTGGTAATGTTTGGCACAAAGCTGAAGTCGGAAACTTTCATCGGCAGATAATCACGTGGGCCTGTCACTTGTCTCGTCTCCGTCACTTCTGCCTCTCTCTCTCTCTCTTCTGGCTAATTCGCTTCGCGCATTCTTATTTATGGACATTAGGCCAAACTGGCGAAGTAAGAGAATTCGATAATTCTGGGGAATTCCCTTCTTCCACTCTCTCACTAAATCTCTTATTTAGTTTCTGTAGGGCGGTTGTGAGGCGGGTGAGGAGAGAGGAATGTAATGAAAAAAAATGTTTTTTTCACTACAACTCCCCACCCCCCATCACTTCTGGTGTCGCAAAAAGGCATTTAAGTTGTTGAGTGGCCTCTGATTGATTCGTTGAACAAACCACCTAACGCGACCTTGACGGTCGAAATCGCGGTAGTGTTCTGGTCATTGTTTTTACCTTTTTACGATATATATATATATATATATATATATATATATATATATATATATATATCTGTGTGTAACGATGTTATTTTCATGCTTCCAAAATCAGGATTATGCTTGATCTGTTTTACAAATGAACGCGTACATGTAAAACGATGTAGTTTATGGAATATTACTATCATTTATTTTGTACACTATTAATCCGACTATTGTTCTCATCTTTGTCGCCATATTTATTACGACGTTTCGGCCGTTGTACGCTCCGGCATTCTTCAGGTGGTTGGAATGTCGATATATAGACTCATTTATTTTGTCATTTTACTTTAAAAATTTTGCCCATTTAATTTTGAAATTTATCTCTTAAATGCCTCGAAGGGATCTTGAAAATGTACTTGTAAGGCACAAAAGCACAAATTTTGAAATTCTGCTCCCGTTTCAAAACACAGAAGGCGACTACAGACGCGAAATCCAGTTTGCCCATCATTTTTCTTCTCATGTATTTCATTATTTAATGTAGGAATTTTTTTATTAATATTTTTGTTACCTTTACATGATTTATATTTTGTTAATTTAATCTCAAATCAGTAAAAACTTAGAGAATTCTCACTCTCTCTCTCTCTTTATCCTACTCCTTATTTGTCTCCTTGATATGTCCCGGAAAGGGATATATTTGTTCGAAGTAGCAAAGTGGTTGTTGACTACTGTAACCAGGTAGGACAATCTAACTGGTAAACATAATAGACTGGTCCTCGTCGTAGTGGTAGGCAATAGGCGAAGACAATAGGTGTCGTCCTGTACCTCCACATCAGTCTGTATTTATGGCTGACACCAGCCAATCATATTACTGTGAGGGGGAACCCAGGTGTATGCATATTCATTACATCATATTCATACGAATCTATCCTAAAAATGTTGTCGGCATTAAATAACCCATTGAGGTTGATATGCCGTAAAACAAAATAAACCAAACCAATCTAAACCAAAGAATACATATTCTATTCTGATATGTCCCGGAAAGGGATATATTTGTTCAAAGTAGCAAAGTGGTTGTTGACTACTGTAACCGGGTAGGACAATCTAGCAGGTAACCGTAATGGACTGGTCCTCGTCGTAGTGGTAGGCAATAGGCGTAGGCAATAGGCGAAGACAATAGGCGTCGTCCTGTACCCCCACATCAGTCTGTATTTATGGCTGACACCAGCCAATCATATTACTGTGAGGGAGGAACGCAGGTTTATGCATATTCATTACATCACTCCTAAACACTACTCTCTTTTTATCTTTGATAGAGTGTTCCTTTGTTTGGTTTCACATAAACCAACCATTCTTGGTCACGAAAACAGTAGGCCTTCCAACATGTTCTTTTTTTCTCTCTTCCAATAGATATTACTGAAGAATTTTGCGATGTTTGTTTTATTAAAATAATTCGTCTGTAAATATTTGTTCGCCATACTTGCTTTTCAGTCATTATATGATCACCGGAAGTCATGGCCACTAGCCATTACTATAACTCTTTCTTCTATTCATCCTGTTAGCAAACACCATAAATCTTTTCGCTACGAGTTTAAATGTGCCGTTAAAAATGGCGGAGGTATTTAAGTAATTTTGCATTTTCATTGATTATAGTTTACATGTTTTTATTTATACAATTAACTTTACTATGGCATATAAGAAAGAACTCTGCTTTTTAAAGTCACTCCAAAAACACGCTATAAAAAGAGCATACATGAAGTACGATAATGCACAAAACATAATAAAAAGCAGAATTTTATCGTTTAAATCTTTGTGTTTATTATTAAGTTGAAAGATCAAAACATTTTTTTATGTAAAAATTATTTTTATCCCTTTTGGAATCTTGGAAATTTTGGTTAAATTTAAAAAGTCAACACCGGGACATGAAATTGTTTGGGAAATCTGAGTGTTGTTTCGGTGAAAAATACATAGATTTGGTAATTCTTGTAAAAAGCAGATAACTGTCGCATTTTAATGAAACTTTCAGAACTTATTCAGAAATTAATTAAATTATTTCTGAAACGTTTCTTTTTACAAGATATTTTTTACATCTATTACCTACCACTCTTTTAATTTTATGAAATTAAAAAAATTCCTTTTTTGGATCGCTTAATATTTCGATTAGTTACAAGGTCAAACAATTCGGAGAATTTAAATCATCAAATTATTTCTGTTAAACAGTTACAGAAAACCTAATCTGAATCGAAAAATAAAAAAATCCAATAAAACTAGGACATTATTTAATTAAAAAATGTTAATTGCTTATATGATGGTCACTATTACCTTAAGAAAAATATTTTCGGTGAATAATTAATTTTTACAAGAATTGTTTTCATGTTTTTTCATTTTAATTAGAATAATTTATAAACTTTTAAATCTCTTAAAATTCTGTATTAATTTGTATCTGACACGTGATATTTTTATTAAATTAAAACTGTATTTACTAATCATAAATGGAAAATCTCACTACAGTTCAATGGTTACCAGTATTTTAAAAAGAATTTTGAATTTATTTCATGTATGTATGAACGTGTCGATTTTTGTAAATACGGACGTCGATACATAACATTATCAGAAAATAAGAGTGGTAAGTGTAGTAAATTTAAAATTGATTGTTTTCTAACATTTTCTCAACAGGCGTTTTCATAAATAAGAACAAAGTACCTAAAATTCAATAAAATATTAAAACGCTTAAAATACTTAATTTTTTAAAGATTTCTGGGTACTTAAAAATTTATGTAAAAATAGCGTTTAGGTTGTATTCATCCTGTAATTTTATTTAAATTATCTCCTTTTTACTTTAATTTCCCAAACATCAGGCTTTCGATAGATCTGTCAACACCTCATAAAAAACACCTATCTCAGTGTTAGAAAATGCATTTCTGAGATATTTTAAACAAAAAGTAAGCAATATTTTTTTCGATTCAGGTAAATTAAACTTTCAATCAGTAACTTTTCCTAAAATAACGTTTCAGGAAAGTATATTTTATTTTTAAAGATTTTTTCAATAAAGAGATTATGTTGTGTTGACAGTTCATCAACGATTTTATAGATTTTACTGATAGTCAGAAAAAAAAACATTCTAATCAGCGTAAATTCGGTTTTTGAATACAGGAAAGTATTTTGCTTATTGAAAATATTAATTGGAATTGAAACTAAAATAACAGCTTCAAGAAAGACTTTGATTTTTTTAAATGCATTTCAAACCTTAGGTATCACTTTTTTTGGAGTTACTTACATTAAAAGAATATCCTTAGAAAGCGAACACGAAAGAAACAAATAAAAGGTAGTGTATTAGCAGCCCGTCTAATAAGATAGAGCGTTTCTAAGGTAGCATGGAGTATATTCGCTTAATAATGTTGAGTAATAGATTTTGTTATCAGGGGAGACCAGGTTGTGTGACCGATAGACATATAAAGTTATATCTATGTTACAGAATAGATTCCTCTTTTGATCTTAAGCGTATATTTTAGTGAGATATCTTAGAACATTTAAAGCATTTAACATTTAAAGTTTTATTTTAAATTTCCTTAAAAAAAAAATAATCTTTATATCACTCAGTTTCGTAACACTTCTATTCCAAATATTTTAATGGTTACTTTTTAACCCAGAAAAATTCCGAAACATAAAAAAAAAAAAATTCCACTACATATTATTATCTTTTTCGTGTGTTTTATTAAAATATTGCTCTAATCGAAACGATTACATTAATTTCACTACCCAATAAGTTAACAAATATTTTGCCTGAATAATTCCCTCTAATTCCGCAACAAATTATTTGAATGACTGAATACACTGTCCACGCGATCATGTAAAGATATAATATTAGAATTCGAAAGAAATGTCCAGCTATCCTACAAGGTCCATGTTCCATAACAAAATGTGGCCTTGTGTTAGACTAGAAAATGTTAGTAAATAAAGGCTGCCGTATGTGAATGATCAAAACAAACAAATGACTTTCTAATCTATATCATATTTTTAAATTATATTAATGGCGGGAAATATTAAAATGTCGGCTACCTTGATTATTTTCAATGGCAATAAACTATACAGTGTTCTTTGACTTACATTTTTTCTTGTTTGTTCAATTCATTTAAATACTCTGAAGATAATATATTCTCCGTTTGAGGTCAGAATCAGTGACGCAGTTTCGGACTTGCTTTGTAAATAGATACTGACCTTTGCTTTCGATAGTCACGGGTGTCAAAATCATCACGGTGGGTGGTAAATCAATTGTTATAGATTTATTTTCCGAATGGCTGAATATCCACCCTTTTGCGGATCATTCTTCGCATGAATACCCCAAAGTATACCCGAGCACGTACACACGTCTTTAGAATTTAATCAATGGCGGATGCGTTGTGAATACAGACGTGTGTCTGAAATACACGTACAAATAAATAGTTACACGCACACTCGCATACATGCGAGCGCGAACACACACACACACATGTAGGTATGCAGATACACACATCAGTTCAATCTTACAAATACACACAGCGACACAGACACTTGTGTGTGTGTTTATATAAATGTATCCACATACTACAATATGCTAAGAAATATACGTTTGAAACCTGTGCGAAGTGACCAGTGGCGAATGATTGAAGTCGGCCTCGTTATGGCATACAATGCGATGAAATATACACATTTTCATGCTTCGATGGACATTGAAGAATAAATGCACATCAATAAAAACAAATATAAGGCCTCTACTTACTGATAATTTGCATATGTTGCTTAGTTGTATAGGTCTTATAGATTGGGTACTCTTCACAATGCCCATCCAGACAAAACTAGGCAAATTTAAACACTAGCAATATCTCAATGTTCAAAAAGGCATTCATATCATTCAAATACTGGATTTCTTGATATATTTTATATATATATATATATATATATATATATATTAACAGCATTTGAAAAAATATTAATTTATTCGAATGATTTGGAGAAATAACGAAATAGTAACAAAATTTTTATTATTTTATTTTGATTACCTACAATTTTTCAAGTTTTAAAATAGTTTACTATTTACATTATTCGGACTATTGTCCTCATCTTTGTCGCCATATTTATTACAACGTTTCGGCCGTTTTACGCTCCGGCTTTCTTCAGGTGGTTGGAATGTCGAACTGAACCCTTTATTTCGCTCACTGGGGTAGGCTCTTCTAGTTCCACGTTTCATGTTTAATGGATGTCAGTTATCAGTTATCTCCTGTTAATTCCCCTCTCCAAGTTCTCTACTGCCTGAACCGGGTATTGAACTCACACACTTTGGGTCCTGTCACTGGATTTAACCAATGCCTTTATCCACTTGAGGATATTTGTGTATGAATTTCTGTGTAAACCCGGATATAAGAGAGTTGTCGGGACCGGAGAAGAAGTCTCTTATATCCGGGTTTCTCTTATATCTGGGTTTGGCCTATTTTGTTTAGGTAAGTAACCAAATATAAGGCCTCTACTTACTGATAATTTGCATATGTTGCTTAGTTGTATAGGTCTTATAGATTGGGTACTCTTCTCAATGCCCATCCAGACAAAACTAGGCAAATTTAAACACTAGCAATATCTCAATGTTCAAAAGGCATTCATATCATTCAAATACTGGATTTCTTGATATATATATATATATATATATATATATATATATATATATATATATATTTGGGACCAGAGAAAATCTCTCTTATATCCGGGTTTCTCTTATATCCGGTCTCTTATATCCGGGTTAAACTGTATTATAAACGTAATGTCTTCAGCAACCGTTTTTAACAGTGCTCATATTGCAATTTTTGCTGTTATCATTTCAGGTTTTTACCAGAGCTCATATTGAAATATGGCGACAAAGATGAGGACAATAGTCCGAATAATGTAAATAGTGTATATTATGTACTCTATTTACATTCATTCAGAAATATGGACAGATGTTAAATTAGTCTGAAAAATTTAATTTTAAATACTTCTGTATATATGTGTGTGACTGCAGGTGCGAATTTTACCTGAAAAGTTCTTGTGTCATTTAGATATTTAACGACTTTTCTTCAATATAAGATATAAATATTAGATAAAATACTATTGAACGTTAAAACCGACTGCATCTGTTAGCCCAGTACGATAATATTTTCTTAAGCATCTATTTTTAAGTTGTAATTTAATGTGACCACAAAAAATGACCCCGATTGACCTTATCTTTTTGTTCCATTTGTTGGGGCAGCGGGAGCTGGAAAAAAAAGAGCATTTCAATGTTAAACATAAATCAATCTTGAATATATTTGCAGTCAGTCTGCTTTTTAAATTTTGCTAATAATGGTACCCGACTTTGCCCGGACCAAGTCCCTTTACTATGCTTCGATACGCTTCACAGTCGTTTTGTTGCTTATGTCGCAAAGTAGTATTATCGAAATTGTCGTAATTAAAGCAGCTTGATAATTTCAAATATTTTAGTGGTCATTTATTTCATATCCAACACGCAAATGCCATTGTGCAATAGTAAGTACAATAGCGAGTATTTATAAAATTATTTTTAATATAAGTAATAATATTAAAATTTTATGAGAAAGAAATAATTTAAATGTTAGAACTGTGTAAAAAGTTTTTAAAAATATTTTAACAAAAAAAAGTTAATATTGTTTTTTTTTTATTTCTTTGTTCATTGTGAACGCTGGAGAATAGTTTCTTTGGAAGATTTTATATCATACAATATTGACTTTCCTATGTTGAACTCAGCCATTAGTTACAATGAACTTTCATCAGCGTCTAGTCTGTTTAAAATGACTTCTTTTTGTGATAACTCCAAAGTTATTCTTTTCTTCTTATTCCCATCATCTTTTGCACCAATACAAGCCATTAGGGTGAAGGCTTTTCGTAACCCGAAATGTTCGTAAACCGAAAGTATTTTTCCAATAGGAATAAATCTAGAGTCACAGTACAATAAAATTGGAAAAGAAAAGCACGACACAACAGACGAATGTATACAAAATGGCGGTCGACTCAGAAATGATTCCATTCGGGTTAACTCGGTTCGACAATGTTGTTCGAGAACCGAAATTTTGTTCGCTAACCGAGGTATTTTTTATCTCGTATTTTCTGTTCGAAAACCAATTTGTTCGACATGTGAGACGTTCGAGAACCGAGGTTCCGCTGTACTATTTTCAGGGGGGGGGGGCGGAAATAGGTTTATTTGAATAACTAAGTAATTTAATTATAAAAGCCATCAATAAAATAATTGCTTATTCATAAAGATGACAAAAGACAACATTTGAAATCAATAGCAAAATCAATTATTAAAAAAAGTTGATTATACAAATTAATTCTTCCCATTAAGCAAAAACTGCTGAGATGTGCAACATATAAGACACATGCATGTAAAGGTGACTCAACCACATTTATTTGATACGACAGATTTAATTAATTTTCATGATTCGAGTAGACATTCTTATACAGAAATCTTAGCTTTATAAATATATTTATATTTAATCCAAATTGTAACAAAGTTTTAGACACCAAATAATATGTTGCATAGCACAGCGAGAATCATCCTGATTAAATGCCTCACCCATGCAATATTGTACCTTGGTGCATATATAGGTAGGTAGTAATCCGTTGGTATAATCCAAGGGAGTCCTATTAACACAATATAGAATTTTAAATATTAAATGTTAAAACTGACTCACAAAGAGTGCTCAATGCTTATTTTCAATAAACAGAGCAAATGTTTCTTCGTACAATAGGAATTAAGATACCATTAGTTAATGAACATTTTCATCTGCGAATTTAAAATTTAAAATTCGCAGGTGAAAATGGTCATTAACTAATGGTATCTTAATTCCAATTGTACGAATATATATATATATATATATATATATGTGTGTGTGTGTGTGTGTGTGTGTGTGTGTGATTTAATTAAGCGTTATTTTTTAAATGAATACTCATATTTCAGTAGATGCTCTGCTTTTATTCATTTCTTAAACAGTATAGTGTTATTTAATATGTATACTTCAAGAAATATATTATTATATTTATAATTTAATAATTTATTATATATATTATATATATATGCTTTATTTTCCATAATTATGGAAAATAAAGCCTAATATATATCTAAAAAAAACAAAACATCCACATTAAAACCAAAAACGTTTGTGGTTTCTCTCTTCTTTTTAAAATATACACTTTTCTCTCGTTGGAACAACTATAACCTCTTCCCAATATATATATATATATATATATATATATATATATATATATATATGTATGTATGTTTTAAGACATTTTTATGTTTATACATTCTTAAAATAATTGTCGGACTTTGTCCATTTCATAATATATATATATATATATATATATATATATATATATATATATATATATATATATATATACGTGTGTGTGTGTGTGTGTGTGTGCGTGTGTTTGCGTGTGTCTGAAATGTTTTATCAATAATAAGATTTACTTAAAATTTTATATCATCATATCTATCTATCTAACCTATCTCTCTCTCTCTCTATATATATATATATATATATATTTAGAAATTTTCTCAAAATTTTCAAAGCGTCTGAAGTTATTATAAAATTAAACCTATTTTCAGTGTGTTTTATTAAAGTTTTTTCAGTATGTTTTATTAAAGTTTGGATTTATTATAAAACAGCAGTTTAAAGTTATTATGCAGTTTAAATTAATATTAGTTTAAGGCCTCTAAAGTCTAATAAAAAACTATTTTATTCTTTTTTTCTATAATATATGTTGTAACATGGATAAGGAAACGATCTAACAAATGCTGAAAAAGAGAAAATAGAAAAATTTATTGAATGAGGGTATGTCCATATTAGAGATTTCAAAGGAGCTTCGCAGAGATCATCGAGCGATAAGGATGGATGCTGGTAATATAAGTAAATTGAAAACTAGAAACAAAGGATGTAGCTTTAAAAACATGTCTCTCCTCGAGGGGAACTTAAACTAAATCGACTTATAGCGAAACAACCACTTCTAATCTGTGCTCGGATCTTTAAACAGGCTGAAAGCGAGGGAATCAAGCGCAAAAAGTTATAGAATCCATCCCAAATTGGGATTGTCAAGAAATCTCTTAGACAAACACCTCTCAGTAAAGTAAATAATATTTTAAATCGTCAAAATGGGACCAAGAAACAAGAAATACGTGAAAATTGACTTTTCTCAATTAATTTTCAAGGACAAATCTCAGGTGACACTCGATGGACCTGATGATTGGGCAAAAAGAAGGATTTTATTCGATGTGCCTGTGGCTAAGAGAAGGCAGCAATGAGGCTGCAGTGTGATGATATGGGCTGGAATTGTCGACTAAACCCTTACTGGACTATTTAAAGTCGATGAAGGAATTACACTGAAGCGTGCTAACTATTGCGATTTCATTAAAAAGACTTTCTTTGAATGATATAAGTTCCACCCTCGCAGTTCGAAAGAGAAGTGTGTATTTATGCACGACAAAGAGCGTAAAAGTTTTAGAGGAGGTAAAATAAGGGAATGACAACTATAAATTCCTAATATGAATCCGATCGAAAATCTATGGTCAATTATAAAGATGAAAGTATATGAATGATATGAAGCAGACCTATGGGAAGCAAGATCACCATGTCGGAAACTGAACCTGATGAATTATGAAGTTTAACAAAATCATTGTATAACAGACTGCTGGATGTTATTAAGAGAAAGTTATCATAAAGTTATTATCAATAAAAACTTATCATATACGTTCGTTCTTTGTTTTATTATAAGCATTGATCAGTTGTTGATCATTTTATTACCTTGTTATTGAAGTAAAATATGATTGTCTGGTTTTGCATGATAACTTCAAACTGAAGTTTTATTTTTAAAACAAATCCAATAACTTTAATAAAACATGTATTTAGCTCAAGCTTTGTTTTGATGTATAAATTAATCTTTTCATTTGATAAAATGTTTTCAAAGCAAATTCGAGTCATTGTGCTAAGTTTATGTGATTTACATAATAACTTCAAACTAACTGTACATTAATTCATTCAATTTATTACACATACACACACACACACATAGTGATTTTCCAAGCGTAGCTTAGATGTAGCCCAAGACTGAACTCATTACTCATTCGTAATTGTTCTAGCGAGACAAGCTCGCTAACCATTACACCCTCGGGTGCCTTCACACACACACACACACACACACACACACACACACACACACACACACACACACACACACACACATAGGGTGTTTCATTAAGACGGATTATATATAAGGGTGTTTCATTAAGACGGATCAAAGTCAGCAGTAAATAAATCAGTGTTGTCGGTGAAAATTTATTTATTTCTCTATTGGATCATGTTATTTGAGTCATGGCAATTATGCGTGGAAAATAATATCGCCCAAATGTCCACCAAATCTGAAAGAAAAATAAAAAATCATTAGACGCTTAAACTTAATTCACATTAAAATCGGCCCAACACTCTTTATATATATATATATATATATATATATATATATAAGATAAATATAAAAGAAAAACAATAATTTATTTCATCATTTATACATATATATATATATATATACATATATATATATATATATATATACATATATATATATATATATATATATATATATATATATATATATATATATATATACATATATATATATATATATATATATATATATATATATATATATATATATATATATATATATATATATATATATATATATATATATATATAAAGTGAACATTGAAGTCAATACTCAGAGGCGATAGGCTGTTTCATGCTGGACGCAATCGTCGGCAGCCTGACGATTGCGTCCAGCATGAAACAGCCTCTGAATGTTGACTTCAATGTTCACTTTTATATCTATATCTATATTTACATACACTTTATTTCTGATATTGAGCACTTTAAAAACCCATAAATCTTCATATATAAAACTATATTTATATATATATATATATATATATATATATATATATATATATGTCGTAGAACAAACCACGGATATCGTATACAAATATTATGCCGAATTAAGGGCTTAAATAAAGTTCTTGTTCGTGAAATAACCCCGAATTAGGTTCATTCGTGTCCCGAATTATTAAATTAAGATCGAAGAAGAATCTATTCACGAGATTATAGCTCTGCTGTTTGCAACAAAAATTCATAGTCAATTGATCCAACCTCTAAAAAACGTTTTCTAAGACTTTTTAAATGGTGTTTTTTGTAAAGTTTGCGCCAAAACATAAACAAACCACTAAGATCGTATATGCCGAATATATTACGAAGGTTTGAACGTGCTAGACTTAAATAAAGTTTTTATTCGAGAAATAACTTTCTTGTACATATAAGTCTATATATTGAATATTAATATTATGATTTTTTCTTTTTATATGAGACTTTTTTTTTTTATTTATGAGATTGGTATTTTGTTTACTTTTGGGATAAGAGGATGGGTTTTTGCCCGCTGGTTTTTTGTCCGTTCGGATTTTGTCCGGACAACCGGATCGGCGATCCCTAGCGTACTGATCCTTTCGAAAACGTCTTAAAACCACTGAATTGATCCAAGGTTTTTAAGGGAAAATGGTTGTGCTATAGCACGAAGTCACAAGTCATCGTGACCGAAGGTTTGAACGTGCTAGACTTGTTTAAACTGCTCGTCATGCTAAATTACAATGATTGCTTTCCATATAAAATTGATATGAAAAAAGTAACCATATTAAAAAAAAAAAAGAAGATATTTCACATTACTTCATCGCCTTCTTTTTCTATCACGTTGATAGCGCTTCTACGCGCATGAGCGTGTGTGTAAAATGAATAACTAACTACAGTGTAACCCGGATAAAAAAGGGTGGCATGTTTAAAATAAAAAATAAGAAAAAAAATTAAGAAAAAAACAGCAAAAATTCTAACACGTGATCCCAGTAAAAACGACGTTTATAGTAATAAGAATTAATGTCGAATAAAAATCCTTTCAGTATATATATATATATATATATATATATATATATATATATATATATATATACAGTGTAACCCGGATATACGAGAAACCTGGATATAAGAGAGATTTTCTCTGGTTTCAAATTAGAGCCTGTGTTAATGTAAACAAAATAGACCAAACCCGGATATAAGAGAAACTCGGATATAAGAGACTTCTTCTCCCGTCCCGACAACTCTCTTATATCCGGGTTACACTGTAGTATCTTTGCGGGAAAATTGAATTCGTTTTTTTGATCATCTTGTTTCATTCGACTGGAACATTAATTTTCCTATAAAATATAAACGTCAATACTCAAGTATCTTCGAAATCTGCAGTATTATCTGTAGGCTTCGTCGACGTTTCTTATCTCTACCTTCTTGTGTGTAGGTGAAGTCGAAACATTGGTTCGCGTGATTGACTGCGGGTGGCTTTCATCTATAGAAAAATGTTTTTATTCACTTAATCCTGTTACTGACAGTTTTATGACCATTTCAGTCTAATCATGAACTTTTATTCACTTGACACCAGTTTCACCCGTTTCAAATCGAATTAACTTTATGCGACACTCAGCTTTCTTTCAAATTTTTTTTTCTTTTTTTTTCTACGGTTTAGAGACATTGATAAAATGAAAATAACTCACGTATATACTCTCTCTCTCTCTCTCTCTCTTTCACACACACACACACACACACGCAGACGCACATTGATTTTAATCTTTGCCTAGTTCCCTCGCTTCTTTGATAGGAAAACTGAATCATCCTCTTCCTTTCCTCGGTGGAATTTCTGCAAGCTCTGATTTTGTATTACTTTGATCTTACTTTAAAGTTAATGTTAAATGCTGAAAACAATTCTCTTTCTTCTCATTTATACGCCAAACTTTACTGATTAATTTTCATCAAAGAAACCTAAAGAAATGTTTAAATAAATAAATAAATTAGAATACGGATGATGACCAAAATCTAGTCTCTGTTTGCAATATCAAAAGAAAGTTTGCAGTCAGATTGCCAGAGAAAAACCAAAGATAAAACCACAGGCTTGTTTGTTTTTTCAATAATTTTTCAGGGTTCATCTTAATTGCCTATGGTTAAATCTGAAAACATAAATAAATTCTATCAAAGTTCCTGTCAGAAAAAGTATAATGAATAAACTATCTATCGAGTAGACAGAAATACCTACAAAATAAAAATTCTTACAACAAAATTAAAAATCTTTTTAAAATACAGAATTTGTCCTGTGTTTCGAAGTAATACAGTAAATTTAAGGATTAACTAACGGGATTTTTTAAAAGATATATATTTTTTTAACTTAAAACCTAATGAAAATAACGTTTATTTACGCACGTTAGCCTGTGTATCAAAGATGAAATACAAAAACAAAAAAAAATCTATGATCATACTTTTTTAATCATTTCACTCCAAGCAAGGAAATAAAGCTACTAAGACGCAAAGGATTACTGAGTGTGAAATAATATGAGAAGAAAAAGACATTAAGGAGAGATATCAGGAATTAAGAAGACAGAAAATAACAATTGACATTGCATTTAAATTTTTGAAGATCAAAGTTAACTGGAAACAAAAACCGGAAAAGTGTTCCACAAACGAGAAGTGCGAGAGAAGAAACTGTTAGCTGTGAAATCTATCCATTTCAACTGTATATTGAGGAGATCTTGCTACTAATCCTGTACTGCATTTAAATTCTTAAAGTCTATGTACCAAAGGGGAAAGTTCATCAGAACAATTACCATGAAAGTATTTATAGAAAACGACACAGGGAAGCTACGTTACGGCGGTTGGAAATTGACTGAGGCCGAGATGCCTGATCAGAATCAATAACATTGCAGATTCCTCTTTGTATTTCATCAAGAATCTCTAAATACATAGCAGAAGCACCAAATCAAGTGTGGAAGCAATTGATTCAACGCAAGGAGAAATTGTAGTTTATGTGTAAGATAGATTCTGTCAAGAAAAATTGTCTAGCAAGAGTTAGTGAACCAACTTTCCTCGCAGCAGGCCTAGCAACTAATTCAATATAATCTTTCCACTTCATTTCAGCGGGAAACGTTAACCCAAGAAGGCACAATGAGTCGGTCTACTGGAGGTTAGCATTAGCCAAGGCAAAAAGGTTTCTATGAAACGATTAAAAGAGATCAGTTTCGTTTTGGAGGCATTCAAATTGACATGACAGTCATTGTAGATGATTTCGATTAGCTGCCAATTTGACCACATCGACGGATCAGACTTACCATTAAAATAGGAATAAATAGTTGTGTTATTTAATCATTGGCAATTATGTGTGAAAAATAATATCGACCAAATGTCCGCTAAATCTGAAAGAAAAAGAAAAAAATCATTTGACGTTTAAACTTAGTTCACATTTAAAATCGATCCAAGTTATTGGAACACCCTTTATAATATTCGTTCGTTGTCATTTGTCGAAACAGATTAGTATCCGTATGTATTTGTAGAAAATAAATGAGGGGAAAACGCATAAAAATGTATAAAAATTAATTTCATCGTTTATAATGTTTGTAGCATTGGTAAGAAGATTAAAAAAATTCTACAATTAAAACTATTTGTGTGCATTATGGATTGTCCTTGAAAACTTGTTTAAACTGTATAAAACATCCTGCCAATAATTTACATAAGAAATGTTTAGATGAAAAAACACACAGATTTAAAAAAAAAGCTACTAAAAACCAGCTAATTATCAAACTTCAAAAAAATTGTTCTGACTTATGCAGTGTTTAAATTTGTTTAGGAAAAGTGTATCTTGTAAAAATAGTTACATAGCCAATAGTAAATATACTTAATTCATTTAAAACCCCTTTATTCAATTTTATGAAATATAATGAAATCTTAATAAAATTTCTTTTAGAATCTAAAAATATTTACATTTTTAGTAGATTTGTTCTCGGAAAAATGAAATTTTCTTTGAGCCATCAACCGAGGTGTAGAAAATATGCCCTGAATTCGAAAAGAAACATGAAAATTATCGGAAAAAGAAAATGTTCTATCGACTATGTTAATGTTAACAAGAAAGAAAGTATGGAATGACAAAACAACAAAGGAAGATTAAGACGTGGTTAAAATAAATGAAATGTTTTGATTTCCCGTAATCTAAAACGCTCGATCATTTACTCGTTCTTGGTTATCGTACTTCAGTTGTGGGAGACTGAGAGTTCTTTCGGGGTATAACACAAGGTATTAGTCGAGATAGACACGTGGACATGTTTGAAAGAAAAAAAAAAGAAGTTAATTTTTCATGACTTGTCTTTATTAATACCTATAAAATATACATGAAGATAGGCATTTTTTTCTATAACCTTACATAGATTTTGATTAAATTGCATAGTTATTTCATCTTCGCTATTCTTATAAATTAAGTGCCTGAGAAAATTAGATCTCTAAACCGGGCAAACAAGTTTGCGTTGGAGAATAAGGATTGAAAGTTAAGATTCAGCTGTCCTTGTAACGTAGACCATACCACGTGACACCACTGATATAGTTCAAATTGAAAAGTCGGAATATGGCGTAGCAGTTTCTTATTTTCAGTCATTCTTAGTCGCGAACATTTACTGCTGATCAATTTAAAACGTATTTGATAAATTATAATAATAATTTAGAAGTTTACGACAAATATTTTGTAGCCTTGACATATATAAATATAAGAAAGCAATAAATATCAGAAACTATAAGAAAACAATTCTTTCATAAAATATGGCGAACCGGTGAACCAAATAAAAGCAAGATGCTTTTCACTAAAGGTATTTTAATTAATCAAGTGATAATTATCATGTTGTGGCCATCAGTTAATGAAGTGTTAAATAATTAATTACATCGTTGAGCATGTCACTAAATTGTGGGGTTAAATATATGTCCCCCGTCGGTTAATCACCAGATAATGAGTGCATAATGGAAGAAAAGAGGCACGGTGGAGTAATGGATAGCGGCTCAGATTGAGGAATCGGAGAGCCGAGTTCGAATCCATTACATTCACTTATGTGCTAATACCCTTAGGAAAGGTATGAATCCTCTTCTCCCCCCATCCCGGCTATGGGTAAATAGCAGAACAGGCCGGTTCTATAGCCTTGGATGGCAACTTGTCTAGCGCAGAAAGAAAAGGCAACCTACTGCGGAAAAAAAATCTGCCTCGTCAGTCATGTATCGAAAGATACAAGATCGCCTAAGCGTGTATCATGCATGGCACATAACTGACTGAAGCGGGCACGGTGGAGTAATGGATAGCGGCTCGGATTGAGGAATCAGAGAGCCGAGTTCGAATCCATTAATACCCTTAGGAAAGGTATGAATCCTCTTCTTCTCACCCAGGCTACGGGTAAATAGCAGGAAAGACCGGCAACTGGTCTACCGCAGGAACAAATGTCAACTTACTGCGGAAAAAATCTGCCTAGTCAGTCATGTATCGAAAGATACATGATCGCCTAAGCGTGTATCACGCATGGGACATAACCGCCTAACTATAAGTGAATATTCTCCCATTTGCATTTCCTTCATTATGGGCATTATCATATCTCTAATATAATATAACACAAAGTAGTAGTCGAGATGGGCACGTGGACAGTCCAGTGAAATATATACGTGAGAGAAAAATTTCACGATTTATTGGATTGTAGTAGTCGAGAGTTAGTCTTTGCTGCTGATGATTTTGTCGTTAGCCGAAGGTATTACTGTTGATGGAAGCGCCTTGGTGTCAATGCTGATGGCCTGCTTTGGGGTCCATCATTAATGCCAAGTTGGATCTGCTTTCGTGGGTGAAATGAACGTTGGTTTTATAGTTTCAGTGGCCAGAAATGGCTGCTGCGATAATTGTGTGAGCTTTTTTTATTTGTTAGAAAATATGTTTTATGGCTCTGATATATTTTATCTGTATTCCGGAAGTGGGTGCGAGGAGACGGATGAAATTAGGGTTTGTTTTTGTGAGCACTTCCGTTTGCGTTAAAGAATTTAGGAGTTCCAACAGGGTACGACAAAGTTATAAAAGTCTTATATAAATATTTCCTTAGACATTTCTGACATTTTCTTTGTTTTAATAATCGAGAAATGTAAAGTTTAACAAAATCCAATGGCCTGAAGATTTTTTAATATAAAATTGTCACTTTTTCATTATTTAAAAATGGTCTAATTAACGTGTATGGAAGATTATTAAGACGATAATAAAATTACTTCCCTTGAGTACATTTGTTGCATTTTAATATACGAACACGTTCGAACAAAGAGAACAGGTTTTCGTAATTTTTTCTCATAAAAGACCACTACATTCAATAAAACTTTCGAAAGATTCATGCAAGCACATATACACACACGTATATATACACACATATACACACACGTATATATACACACATATACACACACGTATATATACACACATATACACACACGTATATATACACACACGTATATATATACACACATATACACACACGTTATATACACACATATACACACACGTTATATACACACATATACACACACGTATATATACACACACGTATATATACACACATATACACACACGTATATATACACTCACGTATATATATATATATATATACACATATACAGGCACCTATATATACACACACGTATATATACACACATATACACACACGTATATATACACACACGTATATATACACACATATACACACACGTATATATACACACATATACACACACCTATATATACACACACGTATATATACACATATACACACACGTATATATACACAGTAGAGGATCTTCTATAAATCTATTGAGGCTTACGCTTCAAAGCCCCGAATCCCAAAGGAACCCTTCAGCAACGTTTTTATGAGTTATTTTTCTTAACACAATGGAGTTTTTATCTGAGTTACTAAAATAAAAAGTTATTTTAGTGATAGAATCATAAACCAGTGTACTTAATATTTATCTTATAATAAACTCTAATGCCAATTTATTATTGCTTCACAATTTTCATGTAATTGATCAAATTTCAGTTCTCTTTCAGCTTGTGACCCCCCCCATCCGCTATATTCATAACCTACGTTTTAGAAATTGAATCCTTGAATCATTTGTTGTTCTTCGGCAATGATAGTTATGAAGCTCTCAGTCCTTAAGCTGAAACCAATCAGAACCATAAAATGGCATCCGAATTCTCAATTCAGGCTGCACTCGCCTCACTTATGCATTTTAACACCAAAAATAAGATTTTCGCTTCTTTATCCAAACGAGAGCTCTCTAATGACCCACTTCATCTACCTTAGAACAACCCTATTTATGAAAATAACATCGGTTACCTAGACTTTATTGCTGATGAAAAGGAGCTTAGTGTTTGGCCCACTTTCATGGACTTCACCTAACCATTACGTTCGTTACCATTTGGACCTCAAGGTCCTTGCAAAAGCAAAAACATCCTTAGGAACTTGCTGGATGTTGTCCCATTGAAGCTGGCTGCAAAAGCCTCCTACACACCCACACACACACACACACACACACACACACACACACACACACACACACACACGTAACAGGACTTGTTTCAGTATCCCAAATATGTAAGCCCACCACACCCACGCATGCGTTGAAACACTAGTTATCGTACGATTACCAAAGTTAAGCAACGTCTAGCATGGTCAGTACCTTGATGGTGACCGGTTGGCAATACCAGATGATATAAGCTTGTTGTTATGGATAACGGCTCGGAATTGCAAATCAGAAAGCCAGGTTTCAAATCCAGTCATGTTTGGTATATTCACTTACGCGCAAATAATCTGGGGAAAATAGAAAACCACTTATTCTCCCCACAGCTATGGGTTAATTTGTAGGACTTCTATCATTATATTATTATTATCTCTAAAAAAAGTTCTTACAATCTAAAAATATTTTCTAGCTTTAAATAACCTGCAAATGGTTGGTAAGCCGTAAAAAACAAATTAATCAATCAATCACAACCGCACAGAGAATTCACCGTATAAGAAATATGCAACTTTGAGATGGAATTATAACTTTTTTCTCCACGGGGTTATTTCTTAATGTTAGGAATGAAATTTCTCTAATTAGAAATGCAGTTTTAAAAATGTCAATCAAAATTGTCAAACTGAAAAAAAAAATGAATTTGAAATTCTAAAACAAAAGAAATATGATAGCAAGAAATCATGTAGATATGTTTGATAACAAACAAAAAGAACATAGTAAATTCGCTCCTCCTATTTTTGCCGACGAGGCTTCCATATTGATCAAAAACGAAATCATTTAACCATTTTTTCAGTTTAATCATTCTCAGAGAATTTGACTCTCCCAGAAATTTAATAACCTTAATGTTGTAACCTTGGAAAGGTTACTAAATGAGGAATAACCAAAACAGAGTTTGGAAATGAAATGGCAATCTTTATAGCATCAACAAAATACAATACTTGCCAGCGGCGTGAAGTAGATAAACCACTGCTAGTGGTGGACTACTTAGATAGCATAATGTCCCCACTTACAATAGTGTCCAACGTATTTATGAGGATTGTGACATACCGATTAGTATTCATAGATACGGTATATAGCACTTAAAAAATTATTTAATGCGTGATTTGAAGAGAAACAAACAAGGAATTGATCAGTGTCAAAAGAAAACCTATCGTAAATACACGAAAAAGAAAGTGATGATATGCGCTTTGACCTGACAAAATGAATTAAAGGATGTGTCATAAGTGGCAAAAGATTATCATAAGCTATGTCAGAGAAACATCACTTAGATGAGATATTACAGACGGTTGCCATATGCGCTAAGAAAATTTCATAATGATTACCATATGTATTTATAGAATAGCATATGTCCAGATTCTCTATGTCAATGTATCAGTATTATTTTTTATTGTCCTAATTGCTTCTAACTGAAATGCGTTTGTCGCGCATGAAATGAATGCGTAGGGCGTTGCCAGGAAAATAGGTTGCAAGGCTTAGAGAACCAACAAGTCGTTCTTGGCTTGCGGTCTCTTGTTACTGATAGAATTCAGAAACTCTTGTGTCACAAGTAACGCTTCCTGGCTTTCGCACAGTGATTTATTATCTTAAAATTTTAGTAATTATGTTGTTCCGCATCATTCTCTTCCAAGATAAAGCTTTACAATAGTATTATCGTTATGAACATTTTTATAGCGGTGGTTTAACGTTGGGTTCTGTCACTTTCATTGCGTTGGATTTCCAAATTATTTTTGCTCAAGAAAAATCAATTAAATAATCTTATATTTAAGTAAAAACCTCTTATTATTGTAATTTAAATTTTATTTGGGGTTTGCGTAATTGGGAGGATAAAAGAAGAAATGTAACATTTTTTTTTTTTACTTCAAGATGAAATTTCAATAGATTCATGCTAGAAAGTGAATCCCATTTTGACTTTAATAGAATTATAAAAAAACACGAATATACGACCATGAGATTTAGATGACTTGAAGCTGAAGATATATATATATATATTTAGTTGGATTGATGTGAGTTTGTGTAAAATGTGTATGTATATAAATATATATTTATATGCAATTTCTTATATATATTAGATATATATTATATATGCGCGGTATTTATTGGAAAGCGCTCAATATCAATGATAGTGCTAACATATTTAGTTGGATTGATGTGAGTTTGTTGTAAAATGTGTATGTATATAAATATATACACACACATATATATATACATGCAATTTATACATATATTATTTATATATTATATATGCGCGGTACTTATTGGAAAGTGCTCAATATCAGTGATAGAGCTAACATATTTAGTTGGATTGATGTGAGTTTGTTGTAAAATGTATATATATATATATATATATATATATTCCATAAAAGCTGTCTGCGTGCAATCTGTGGAGTTAAGCTTCAAGATAGGACATCTAACGTAGACCTGTTTAATAGGTGTAATATTGGAGGAATCGAGACTTTTCTCATACAGTCTCAGTAACGGTGGACTGGTCATGTCTTGAGAATGACTGATGACAGGATACCCAAGATCCTAATGTACAGCCAGTTAGATCAGGGCTACAGGAATGTAGGACGCCCATGGCTAAGATACAAAGACAAGCTGAAAAGCAACTTGTCAGCTGTCAATATACCACATAACATCCTTGAGCGCTTAACTTTGGAGCGGGTAGAATGGAGATCAACGTGTTGTAGTGGACTCAGCAATTTTCAATCTGCTTGTCGGAATCATCTTCAAGAAGCGAGAGCAA
>CAHIKZ030000160.1:180000-182500 GCA_903632075.3 Acanthosepion pharaonis | reverse complement strand
CAGCAAGTTGGCATAGTACTCTGCATCGATAATGTGGCATTTTTATAGATAGTCAATAAACACAATGCCATTTACATGCCCCCAAAATGTGGCCGTTTAATAGATAGTCAATAAACACAATGCTCTTTGCATACCCTCAAAATGTGGCCTTTTGATAGATAGTCAATAAAAATAATGCCATTTGCCTCCCCCCCCAAAAATGTGGGCTTTTATTGATAGTCAATAAACACAATGCTCATTGCATACCCCCAAAATGTGGCCTTTTGATAGATAGTCAATAAAAATAATGCCATTTGCATCCCCCCCAAAATGTGGCCTTTTATTGATAGTCAATAAAAATAATGCCATTTGCATCCCCCCAAAAAAAATGTGGCCTTTTATTGATAGTCAATAAACACAATGCTCTTTGCATACCCCCAAAATGTGGCCTTTTGATAGATAGTCAATAAAAATAATGCCATTTGCATACCCCCGCAAAATGTGGCCTTTTATTGATAGTCAATAAACACAATGCTCTTTGCATACCCCCAAAATGTGGCTTTTTGATAGTCAATAAAAATAATACCATTTGCACTCCCCCCAAATGTGGCCTTTTATTGATAGTCAATAAACACAATGCCATTTACATGCCCCCAAAATGTGGCCGTTTAATAGATAGTCAATAAACACAATGCTCTTTGCATACCCTCAAAATGTGGCCTTTTGATAGATAGTCAATAAAAATAATGCCATTTGCACCCCCCTCCCAAATGTGGCCTTTTATTGATAGTCAATAAACACAATGCCCTTTGCATCCCCCCAAAATGTGACCTTTTGTTAGATAGTCAATAAAAACAATGTCCTTTGCATCTCCCTAAAACTGGGGACACACTTTCCCTGCAGATGAAACGACCTTTGGCGTCTTTGGGGCAGATGAGGTAGGGTGTTTCCAATGCATGAATTGTCTCTTTATCTCCAGTTAAAAGTGATGCACCCAACAGTCATCCTAGTCTAGGAAACGTTCAAGGAAAACAGATGGATTTGCCTCAATCAGTATCAGATTTTCTAGTGATGTAATCAGCCTGGTGCGCTTCTGATCAGGTGTCAGAAGACGTGGCACCCACCGAGCAGAAATCTTCGTCATTCGAATTTCATTGGGCGGAATATTCTCAGCTCTCTCACGGGATATGCTAATAGCATTGACTATTTGTTATATAGTCAATCACCTGTCATCCGTCACCATGTTGTGAACACGATCAATGTTTTCCTCGGTGATGGCACCTGCAGGACGTCCACATCTTGGGTTATATTCAAGATTCTTATCCTCCTAACTTCAGCGGCCCACTTTTGCACTGTTTATAAAGCAGGGACGTAATTCCCTAAGGTAGGAACCCGGTTAGCATGCATGTCCTTAGCGGTTAAACCTTTTTTTTTTCTGCGGGTACTTGATAACATCAGGATATATCGCTACTAGTTTTTTTTCGAATTTATTATTATGTTGACATGAGACATAATTATCAAGCGTAAAGAAACGATATTTTCGCATTCTGGCTAAGTCTCTTGATGAACACTATAAACGTCTCAATCAATTTTGATCTTCCTTTGGTCAATGATGACGTCGCTGTAGTTCCTTTGTTGTTGTTTTTTTCTCGTAGAAGCAACATTCATTCGTATTGTCGTTACTATTTTTAAATAGAATCAAGTGACAAATGAGTAACTATTGTGTTGGTGCTTAATTTTCAGGCGTTTTTTTTAAACGATATTTATTATGAAAAAAGAAACATAACAATTCAACAATAACATTTTCAAATGAGTATGATTATCGACACGTATTTTTATAACCTGAAAATGAAATAATATTTTATTAAAAAAAAGTAAACAAAACAAGCAATTTTTATTAACAAATAACTCGCCTACAAAAACGCCTGATAATTATACACCAACCCAATAATTATATTTGCATACGCTCTATCACTGATATTGAGCGACTTTACACATAAATATACATTTGAATTTATTATTATGTCTGCTTGAGATATAGTTATCAAGAGTAGAGAAACAAGATATTTTCGCATTCTAGATAATTTCATGATGTACACTATAATCGTTTAAATCAATGTTGGGGCTTCCTTTGGTCAATTATGGCGTCGTTGTATTTCTTTTATTGTTTTTTTTTTTCGTAGAAGCAACATTCATTCGTATTGTCGTTACTATTTTTAATTAGAACCATAAGAAATCAAGTCTCATGACTAACTATTGGGTTGGTGCATAATTATCAGGCGTTTTTTAAACAATATTTATATTGAAAAAAGAAACATAACAATACAACAATAACATTTTTAAATGATCATTCCAGAGCGTATGATTATCGACACGTATTTTTATAAGCTGAAAATAAAATAACATTTTTATTAAAATAATATAAACAAAACGGCAATTTTTAATTAACAAATAACTCACTTAAAAAACGCCTGATAATTATGCACCAACCCAATATTTTCAGATTTCATATTTATGCAGC
>CAHIKZ030000160.1:170000-175000 GCA_903632075.3 Acanthosepion pharaonis | reverse complement strand
AAGAATTGAAAGATATCTTCTCATTTAGAGCAGCTGTCAATTACACCGCGCGCACATCCTATCTTTGAAATAGAATAAGCAAATTGACTTCCGTTAAATCGATTCAGATATATATATATGTATCTATTTTAGCACAAAATAGCGCAGTCTCGGATTGAGGAATCGGAGAGCCGAGTTCGAATTCCAGTCGAATTCATTACATTCACTTACGTGCTACCCTTGTGAAAGGTATGAATCCTCTCCCCCCTCTCCCAGCTATGGGTAAATAGCAGACCGGGTTCTATAGCCTTGGATGGCAACTGGTCTACCACAGAAAGAAATGGTAACCTACTGCGGGTAAAAATATACTTCGTCAGTCATGTATCGAAAGGTACATGATCGTCTAAGCGTGTATCACGCATGGCACATAACTGACGTTCAATAATTCGCGCGCCCTTTTTTTTTTTTTCGTCGTTGTTTCTTTCCTTTCCTTCTTCTAGATCACATGCTATTCAGTTGTTCATCCTTTCTCCTTCGTTCATACGACTTTCAATTATTTGTCTTTTCGTCCATTTTCTTTTTATTTCCCTTTTTTTTGCCTGTTTCAATTCTTTTCTCTCAATTTCGTTACTAATTTTACTTTCACTTTTTAATTCATATTTTTTTTTCATTCCTCCATGATATCTTCATGATTTTCTTTCCCTCTTCTCTTTTAATTCTGGAAGAGTCGCGTTCATTTTCACCTTTACTAGTTTTCTTACTTTAGTTTTTATTTCATTTTGCAATGTCTGCCGATCATTATATTCCCATCAAATATTTCTCAATGGCGGCGGACATCATCAACCTAACTTCCATTAAAGTGTTATGTGTACTTCTTCTTCTACCTTCTTTTTTCCCCTAGTATTTTGTCGCAGAATATTTAGTACAGTTAAACAAAAGTATGCATAAGTGTCTTAGTCTGGAGATCAGATTGAAGCATGGAGCTGACAGTCACCACACAGTGTTCATTTCTATGTCCATACAAGCACATACACGCAGAGACTCTCACTGTCTCTCTCTCTTTCCCTCTCTCCTCTGTATATATATATGTAGAGACCTCTTATGTAGCGATTTGGAATCATATTTTTAAATAAATAATTATATTTATGCTCTACTTTTGTATCGAGCACTATTTTTTAAAAATAATAACTAAAATACTAAGGGACTCTGGATTATTTACCTAACCAGTTCCTTCCTATTTTTCTATATATTTTCACACACACACACATATACATATATATATATATATATATATATATATATATATATATATATATATAGTTGGATTGATGTGAGTTTGTGACTCTGGCTTTCCACGCCGACGATCGCAAATAGCGTGTAACCCAAGGTCACAAATTCACATCACTAAACTAAATATGTTAGCTCTATCACTGATATTGAGAGCTTTCCAATAAGTACCACGTATATATAATATATAAATAATATATATAAAAAATGAATATATATATATATATATATATATATATTTTTATATACATACACATTTTATACACACACATTTTATACACACACACACACACACACACATATATATATATATATTATATATTTAGTTGCGTTGATGTGAGTTTAGATCCTGGGTTTCACGCCCTTTGCGATCGTCAGACAATCGCAAAAAGACGTGAAACCCAGGGTCACAAACTCACATCAGCACAACTAAATATGTTAGCTCTATCACTGATATCGAGCGTCTCTAATAAGTACCCGTATATATATATATATATATATATATATATATATATATATATATATATATATATATATATATATTAAATAGGATAGTAATACAATAATGACAAAACGAAAGCTACTTGATTTTCGTAAGACATTACTGTTTCTGGCATTTTAAGGATTTCATACGAAATGATTTTTGGTAATGTCTTTGGTAACTGAATTCAAAATGGCAACCGTCGTTATCATTCCCACCGAGCTGCTGGTCCAATGATCAACCAAATAATTGATAAAATTGATCGCTATATTATCTGATCTACTTTTATTTTCTGATTGAATTAGCAAATAATAAAAAATTATTTTGTATCAAATATTGGAAGATATAATTAAAGCCACAGGGTTTTCATTCATTCATTCATTTCTTTTTTTTTTTTTTTTTTTTCATGAAATGTTAAGAAGACTAAATTCCCTCAACAACAACCTGCAGAGATTAAACCATGGCTTGTACCAATATTTGTGCATTTGACCGAATAAAACAGGCATTGATAACAGATGACACGTACATGTAGACATGCAGGCGTGTGGATAGCACTGGGACGAATGCAGATCCGCATAGACTGGTTGACATAGAACCACCTACGCAAACGAGACTGACCTAGACAAACGCAAACGAACACCACTTACATCATTAAATATGTCACAGTTACTTCAACAGGACTACAGACGTATAAAAATACTCCTATATGTGTGTGTGTGTGTGTGTGTGTGCGTGCGTGCGTGTGTGTGCGTGCGTGTGTATGTATTACGTGTATGTAGAATTAACGACTTTCTACATATATTTACATGTATACATACATAAGCACATGTGTATATATATATATGTGTGTGTGTGTGTGTGTGCGTGCGTGCGAGTGTATGTATTGCGTGTATGTAGAATTAACAATTAGTATATCTACACACCAAACGGTGGAATAATGGATAGCGGCTTGGATTGAGGAATCGGAGAGCCGAGTTCGAATCCCGGTCGAAACCATTGCATTCACTTGCATGCTAATACTCTTTGGAAAGGTGTGAATCCTCTTTTTCTCCCTCCAGCCATGGGTAAATAGCAGGACAGACTGGGTTCTATATCCTTGGATGGCAACTGGTCTAGAAGAAGGACAACTCTGAATTCAAAACCTGCGGAGGGCCGCTTGGGGACCTTGTGGAACGTAGTGCACCAGGTCTCTGTATTCGGCCCCTCGAAAAGTGTGGATGGTCCTGCACAAAGCCTTCACTACTATAATCAAATCTCATGTGCTGTTGTCGGGCTGTCGGTTTCCTAGGAACTGATCTACTTGACCCTCATACGTCGAATTCGGCGGGAGAGTCAAGTCAAGTCGGGTAGAGTATATATATATATATATGAAGAAATGTAGTCTTAAGATGTGATATATTTATGGATAAAGTGCTCAATATCAGAGATAGAGCGTGTGTAAATATAAAAGTGAACATAGAAGTCAACACTTAGAGGCGACAGTCTGTTTCATGCTAGACGCAATCGTCAGGCCATGATTGGCCTGACGATTGCATCTATCATGAAACAGACTGTCGCCTCTAAGTGTTGACGTCTATGTTCACTTTATATATATATATATATATATATATATATATAAGCTTCGATAAAATATGAGCATACCATGATAAAAAAATGTTCCAAAATTAATAAAAACAATCTTTTATGTTATTATTAAGAGGAAGGAATCAATGATTTCTTAATTATTAGATTATATTTTTTAATCGTTTTTACAACCTTCGACATTTTGGTTTAAAATGTTTTCTTGAGTCAACAAGTGACCATAAATTATTATGGGAAATTTGAGCGTCTTTTTCCCGGTAAAAAGAATCTTGTTTCGAAATTATTATATCCGATAATTGGCGGGTTTTAATTACGCTTTCAGAACTTATTCATAAATGAATTAAATTATTTTAGATTCGCTTTTTTTTTTATTTTTTTTTTTTTAGAAAATCTTGGTAATTTTTTTTTTATTTTTGTTACTCCCGACTTATTTAATTTTATGAAATTTCGAGAAATTTATATTTGTAACTCTTAATGATTATATTAATCTTTGGAGGATTTTTTTATCAAACAGGACCCCCCACCCCCGTTAAAGAAAATCTGCTCCTAATCGTAAAGTAAAAATGCAATAAAACTAAGACATTATTTAATTAGAAAATTTTTTAATTGTTTTCACGAATAAAATATATTATGGACACTATTGTCTTAAAAATTTCAATGAATACTGAATTACTTTTTATAATAATTGTTTTCATTTTTTTGCTATTTTAATAATTTATAAAGTTTTAAATCTTTTAAAAATTCATGAGTAATTTGTAGAGGTTAGGTGATATTGTTATTAAAAAATTATATTTACTAAACATAAATGGAAAAACCTACTACAATTCAGCGATCTCCAGTATTTTAAAAAGTATTTTGAATTTCTGTGTGTATGTGTATAAACGTATGACTTTTTGTAAATACAAACGTCTATACATTATCAGAAAATTAGTGCGGTAACTATAGTAAATTTAAAATGTATTGGTAATTTTTAAACATTTCCTCAACAAGCGTTTTCGTAAATAAGTCTATACAGCCAAAGTACCTGAAATTCAATAAAATATTTGAATATTTAAAAGATTTTAATTTTTTAAGATTACTGGGTAGTTAAGACTTAATTTCCCCTTACCTAAATCCCTCTATTGTAAGGTTATCGATAAATATGTCAAATCTTCAGAAAAAAAATACAATCACGTATCAAAAAATTGCTTTTCTGCGATATGCAAAACTGAAATTAAGTAATATTTGTTTTATTTCAGAATAATCTTCAAATAAAGTTTCAGAAAAGTATATTTTATTTTTGAAAGATTTCTTAATAAAGAGATTTATGTTATGCTGACAGATTTGTCAATATGACCGATTTTAGTGATTAAAAAATGATTCCAATAGATTTAAATTCAGTTTGAAATACAGCAAAGTATTTTCCTTATTGGAAATATTAAATTTAATCTATTAGGTTGAAATTTTTAAAAAAAGATTTTTTTAAATGCATTTTAAGCTCTAAGTCTCGTTTTTTTTTGGAGGTACCTATTTTTATAATGCTTAATAATGTACACACGCACGCGCGTTTTCAATAACCCCGAACCCCTTATAATAATTAAATATTCAAAGTTTTATTAAGTAGTTGCAAGCGCTAATAAAAATATCAATTAATAATATTTTTCCTTTCAAAGAATAAAAACTTCAAGATATT
>CAHIKZ030000160.1:60000-160000 GCA_903632075.3 Acanthosepion pharaonis | reverse complement strand
AAAAAAAACAAACTTATCTCCTAGTCAAATGCAATAACATCAATTTCATCCATCCAAATGAATTTGTTTGTATTTTTTAAAAATTTGTTGAATATCAGTGCTGGGAACAAAAACGTCGAAAGTGAAAGTACAGATACAACTCAATTAATCAGCCACATCAATTAATTTCCACCACAATATTTATTTATATTTAAATGTGTATACAAAAATATCTGGATGTGTGTCTAGTTGCTTTATAAAGTATGACACTATATATATGTGTGTGTATGCATGTGTGTATATATATATATATATATATATATATATATATATATATATATATTTTTTAATCCAGACGACATCCATTCAGCTGATGTCAGGTTTCATTGTAAAATACATCCCTACCCCTTACCAAATTATAGCTAATAACTGATACAATGATACTGACATAAGACATCCCTTACTCAATTTAAGTAGAATATTCTGTAACCATGGAAACGTGATTTTAGCTGTGTCTTTTAAAACCAGGTAATTTTGAAAGTTACTCCAAAATTCGCTTGAAGATGAAATGGAACTAATGCTTTTAATTTAATTGCAAAATTAAATTCGGGTTTTAGCTTCTATTTTTTGAAACATGGTTGGAACTGTAGCGAAAAAAACCATATTTTAAATCAATTAATTTATATTATAATATATATATATATATATATATATATATATATATATATATATATATATATATATATAAAAAAGGTATTCCAATAACGTGAACTGATTTTAAACTTAATTCACATTTAAAATCGGTACAAGTTATTATATGATTATAAATGACTGACAAGTTATTTATATTAAACCATTTTATTGAAATATATAAAAAGATTTCTTTATAGACTTAATGTATGCAGTAATTGTTCAAATAATTGTTTGTTCTGAGCGCTTTCATTCAATCTGTTAGGGATTTTCAATGACTTTGGCTGTACTGATATACGTGGTGTGCAGCGATTTGGACAGTTTCTGATCACTCTAAAGAATAATAATAATAATAATAATAAAGAAATCTGCTGTTCACATCCAAGAAAAATACAATTAAAAAAATTCTTAAAACAGGTACCTTGTCTGTCGTCTTTAATTAAACCTGTATTAGAGAAGGGACTACACACATACACACACACGCACACATATACACACATATATGTATATGTATACTGATAAGTATGTACTTTTGTATAGATTTACATGTGACTGAGCCTGTGTGTGTACATATATATATATATATATATATATATATATATATACCCTGAAGATCCGTTAGGTGAGACCGAGGTAGGTAGGATCTAGCTCAATTTTTTATATACACATACACACACACACACACACACACACACACACACACACACACACACACACACACACACACACACACACACACACATATATATATATATATATATATATATATATATATATATATAAAAAGCTCAGTCACATGTAAGTTACACATCTATACACAAGCACACACTTATACAGTCACATATCTATACACACGCACATACTTATCTGTTTACTGTTACATTTATATACATACACACATGCCCATACACACACGCATATATATATATAAAGGGACGAGGTTATAGTAGTTCCAACGAGGGAAAAATGTGTATATTAAAAAGAAGAGAGATACCGCAAACGTTTTTGGTTGTAATGTGCATTTTTTTAAAAAATATTATGCTTTATTTTCCATAATTTTGCTACACGTGTTTCCGGTCTCGCCACCTTCATCAGGCAAAGCGTGGCGATTTCCACATATTAAAAATAATTATTTTTTTTCCTTATGTTTTTCGATGTTAAATATTCTCGATATGAGACATTCTCTTTTTAGTGTGTTAATGACCCAAATGTCTTTCTTGAACTGAAACATACATACATACATACATACATATTTATCTCTGTGTGTATGTGTGTGTGTGTGTGTGTGTAGAGAGAGAGAGAGATGTAAATAATAAAATAGTTAATATCGATTGCAGCTGATCAACGATATATGGCTGCACTTGAAAAGTAAGAAGTGCTGATTTCTTCTTATGTAATATTTAAATTGAATGTTTTCATGTAAATAAACATCAGTATACATGTGTTGTTCTGAGTGAATGCAAATACAAATAGATGACACGTGATTATATTTACTAACGTGGAACAGTATATCCGGAGACGACTGTCTCGTGAATATTAGCTGAATATTGACTTGTATGATGATCGATATGTTTAATTAACGTTCACGACAAAATTCAGTATCTGCCAAACAAAGGACACGTGGCACAGTGGATAAATGGTTAGATCCAGTGACAGGACCCAAAGAGGGTGAGTTCAATACCCGGTAAAGGCAGTGGAGAACTTTCAGAGGGAAATTAACAGGAGATAACTGATAACTGACATCCATTAAACATGGCACGAACATTAAACATGGTAGAACAGTCTACTCCATTGAGCGAAATAAAAAGTTAAGTTTGACATTCCAATCACCTGAAGAAGGCCGGAGCGTACAACGGCCGAAACGTTGTAATAAATATGGCGACAAAGATGAGGATAATAGTCTGAATAATATAAATAATGTACATAATACCTCATCTCAGAAATATAAACAGATACTGAAGGGAGACTATGTTCGAACATAATTATGTTTTTTTAATATATATATATATATATATATATATATATATATATATATATATATATATTATCTAAAATAAATCTTTTTTCAAATATATTCGAACCTCCATTTCTAACATATGACGTCATTTGTTTACATTCGATACGCCAGAGCAGTTAAATGTATGATATATGAAGATTGTATATAACAGCAATCTTCGACCTACCATAAGGTTCATGGTGGCCGAGTGGTTAAGGCATATATATACGGTTCCGTATAGGATGCAGGTTCGAATCCATGTCTATGAACGAATATTTTTCTGAAAATTTCTCGACATTCAGGCCGGTAATGTTATTTAATACTGTTTATCAAAACAGAGCATTTGCTTAAATAAAAAATAAAATAAAATGTCTTTTTAAAATAAATTATTGACGTCATTTGTTTTATTTCGATACGCCATTGTAAAATTCATGGAAGATTGTAGTTTATAACATAAATTCGACCTTGTCTACCATAAGGTTTTGCGGCCGAGTTTATCTAGCACGTCAAAAATTCCGTATATTTTGAATCCTGTCTATGAACGAAATTTCTAAAAATTTCTCGACATTCAGGCCGCAATGTTATTTAATGCTGTTTATCATAAACAGACATTTGTAAATACTTGTATCTATAAAATAACAACAAACATAAATAAAAATAATATATATATATATATATATATATATATATATATTATCTAAATAAATATATTTTTATGATCCATAAAATTTTATATCTAAATTCATATATATATATATATATATATATATATATATATATATATATATATAAAAGGCTGAAACACTAATATTTCGTGTTTATAATTTATTACATTGGAATCGTAATCGACCCAGTTCAACAGACCTAAAAATTGTAAAAACTTTTGAATTTGTAGGTTTGATGAATTGGATCCAATGTAATAAATTATAAACTATGGAATATATTAGTGTTTCATGGGTTTTTATATTTCATTCTTTCTGTCTTGTACATAGGCTCTACCTGGATTATATCCTCTTTGAAATATATATATATATATATATATATATATATATATATATATATATATGTATATGTGTGTGTGTGTGTGTGTGTGTGTGTGTGTGTGTAGGTATTGTACGTAAACTTAATTAAATTTTTTCTCTGTCCCAAATCAAGTCCATCAAATTTGATGGCTCAAGAAAACACTCTAAGCATATTTGCTTTTACATTTCTCAAATGCAAACAAAGTCTGCTTTAAATTAAAATCATATGTAGTAGGATAATCAATATTTATTCAGTGATTTATATAAATACATTGTTATTTTGGTTGAAATAAGTGTGTGCACGCGGTTGGGATGGGTGATTGCGTGTGTCTTTGCGCGTGTCTGCTTGTGTGCGTGTCTGCATTTTTGCGTCCTCATATGCGCATGCGTGCTAGTATATTTAATTCTATATTTCATTTTTATTGCCAATGTATGTGAATGCATGAAGAGAAGCGTTTAAATATACACGTAGTTTTTAATAACAACAAATATAATCCTACAGAATAATTATCGTTTCAGCCTTTTATATTATATTCGGCTCGGATTGAGGAACCGAGTTCGAATTCCACTCGAATCCATTACATTCACTTACGTGCTTATACACTTGGGAAAGGTATGAATCTTCTTCTCCCCCCTCCACCCGCAGCTATGGATAAATAGCAAGACAGACTAGTCTCTATAGCTTTGGATGGCAACTGGTCTAACGCATAAAAAAATGGCAAAATACTGCGGGGAAAAAAATCATGTATCGAAAGATGCGTATATCACATAACTGATATATATATATATATATATAAAGAAAGAACAGTAAGATATATAATCCGGTGTCTTATAGATATTTTTATTTTTCCAAAATAGTGCTCGATGTAAATTTACAGAGCATTAATATTATAAATTAATTCATTTAAAATATGTTTTTTTTCGCTACACAGTTCTAACCATGTTTCAAAAATGGAAGCTAAAAGCCACGGATTTAATTTTGTAATTAAATTAAAGACATTAGTTCCATTTCATCCTCAAGCGTCGCCTCTCAGTGTTCAATGTTCATCTATATATATATATATATATATATATATATATATATATATATATATATATATAATAATGTATATATTCTATGAAAAGTATACGTATGTATTGAAATGTGTGCATATACAAACATCACGTAAAAGTTTATGGAGTCTACAGTTGACCGACTCCAGTCTAATGAAATAAGTTCATTGTACATTTATTGATTTATTGTTGCTCTAGTAACCTACTGAGTACCTTTTGCAAAGATTCTGTTTTGCATTAAAATATGCTAATTCTAGTAATTATTATGTATATTGATGTGCATTATTATAAATATATATATATATATATATATATATATATATATATATATATATATATATATATATATATAGAGAGAGAGAGAGAGAGAGAGAGAGTTTTATATATATATATATATATATATATATATATATATATATTTATATATTTGATTGAATAAATTATTGATGTTAAAGATGTTAAAGGAAGAGAGAAATGTGCTATAGCACAGTTTAAATTTCTTTTATTTTCATTCCCAAGTCGATGAAAAATGAAAATAAAAGAAATTTAAAGCTATTTCTCTCATCCTTTAACATCAATATACGGAAGGTTATTCGTGAGTATGAACGGATTTTATTAAAATTAGTAGACGTCAAGAAATGTCCGTAATTTATTCAATCAGATGTGTATCTAAAAGATGATTTGCTGCCTAAATACATACAAATATATACACATATATAATATATATACATATATATATATATATATATATATATATATATATATATATATATATATTATTGGTATATATATATATATATATATATATATATATATAAGTTCTCAAGAGGATAATATCCAGTTAGAACTCAATGTCCAGGACAGAGTAAGAATATAATATAAAAAGCTCAAACACTAGTATTCCATGGTTATAATTTATTACATTGGAATCGTAATCACGATCCAATTCATCAGACAAACATGGTAGTGTATAAGCCATTTATTTATATTATATATATATATATATATATATGAAGAAAAATTTGGAAAAAGGGGGTTTCTTAAATGCAATTATATTTGTTTAAAATGAATGAAATATCGACGTCTGACGTTTCGGTTTAATAAACCTTTTTCCAAGACAATATTCATTCCGAAATAAGTCTTACCCAAAACAGATAAAAAATTTCAGTTATCTGTTTTTTGATAAGACTTGTTGTTTGGCGTCCATCGTCTTTTGTCAAATTGAACTGAATTGTATTTTAATTAATATTGTCTTGAAAAGGTTTATTAAACCGAAACGTCAGACGTCGACATATTTTCATTTAAACAACATAATTGCATTTAATTTTTGTTTGTTTTTTTCCAAATTTTTCTTCATTTGTCGGACCCTATATCCATTACATTTATATATATACATATATATATATATATATATATATATATATATATATATATATATATATATATATATAGTGTTGTGGGTAACTGGTATATGTAGTCATTTTCATCTACTGTTCAAATCATTCTGAATTGTATAAAATTAGTTTATGCATAGAAGGTTATTGTAAAATATTAATCAATTTTCGGCTCTCACCTAAACTCGAACTGGAAATCTCCATCACTGCGGCTACATTCTCCATCCAAATTTCAACAGTCTTGAAATAAATCGCATTTTCGATTGAGAAAATATTTCAATTTGTCATAATTGAAGCATAATGATCAAATAACATATTTTTGTCTATGGAAAAATGTTCTAGCTTAAAGGCACGTGACAAAGATAAATATAATAGCGTAATTCATCATCTTAAATTTGACATCGTTTTTTTATAAGTTTTTTTGTTATGCTTTTCTACATAGGTATATATTGACAGGTGGGTGCATAGATGCACAGCTAATTTAACAGAAGGTCTCGATTCAGTGAAAAAAGCCCTTCTCGCTAAAAAAAAACATTTTAGTTTCGAGTCAAAACCAGTTTAGTACTGTTTCGTATGCACACCAATACGTTTTTTTTTGTTTCATTTACACGTTACACCTTGTCCTGAGAAATTTTAAAAGCATATTTTGTTTGAAGCAGAAATATTTAATATCAAATGTAGAGGCTTTCATATAGATAAGTACATTAAGATAAAAAAAAATTAATATATTTTGGAAAAATTTAATTATTACGATAACTCATTTTACTAGTCTCACTCACACTCTGTATGGGTTTGTACTAAGATGTGCTGAAAAGTTCTTAAGTTGATCAAAAAGCTCTTCCAAATCAAACATAAAGTGTTTAGTCGTTTGGTCGGATTTTGCGAAGGGGTCAATTTTAGCTACTCATCGTAATTATCTATGCATTAATGACATAAAGATTGCGTTTAAGCATGAAACAGGCTGTTGCTGCCGAATGTTGACTTCAATAATAATTTTAATATTTACATGCACTCTATCCTTGATATCGATCACTTTAACCCAACATAAAACAATAATTTTATTATATCTATCTATCTATCTATCTATCTATCTATCTATCTATATATATATATATATATACAGAGATAGATATCTGTCTATTTTTTGAGATGAGGTATTGTAACTTTATTTACATTTTCTACATTCGGACTGTTGTCCTCATCTTTATTGCCATATTGGTTGGATCCAGTGACTTAACCCAAACAGTTGTGAGTTCAATCAATACAAGACTACGGCAGCGGCAGTGATGGCTTGAGAGTTGAGTTAAAGGGAGATAATTGAGATATTTTATATATATATATATATATATATATATATATATATATATATATATATATATATGAAGAAATATAGTCTTAAGATGTGCTATATTTATGAGATAAAAGTGCTCAATATCAGAGATAGAGTCTGTGTAAATAAAGTGAATATAGAAGTCAACGCTTAGACGCGACAGTCTGTTTCATGCTAGATGCAATCGTCAGGCCACAACGATTGCATCTAGCATGAAAACAGACTGTCGCCTCTAAGCGTTAACTTCTGTGTTCACTTTATATCTATTCATCTATCTATCTATCTATCTATCTATCTATCTATATATATATATATATATATATATATATATATATATATATATATATACAGAGAATATATATATATATACCGTAAATTTTTCATTATGCTTTATCATTATTCATTATAACATAGAAGAAAAAAACCATAAAGGTTAATTTTTTCACGTTCTAATGAACGCTCAGCACATTGTCAACTGTTTTGCATCTAAAAGCATAATAAAAAAAAATTACGGTAACAGATAACAACATCATTTTATAAATAATTACACTAATGAACAACATATAGTTTTGTACCACTTTCACCCGTGAAGATGATCTTGAGAGAAGATCGAAAGTACTTGGGAAATGAAGATGAAAGAAATTTAAACAGCTATAGCACATTTCTCTCATCCTTTAACATCAATACACGGAAGGTTATTCGTGAGTATGGACGGATTTTGTTAAAAATTAGCAGACATAAGTTCTGTAATTTATTCAATCAGACTTGTCTAAAAGAACATTTGCAGCCTGGATACACAAATATATATATATATATATATATATATATATATATATATATATATATATATATATATATATATCTATTTAAACTCAGTGGGGGCAAAATGGATAGCACAATTTTCAAATAAATTGGCATCCGAGGAAAAATGAAAAAAAAAAGCACCAGACCCCTCCAAACAGGGTGAAAGAAATCGTTCAGTAACTTAAGTCTTTGCTACAAAGAAAAAAAAACCCCCAGCGAGTAATAAGTTAAAAAGAAGAGTGCTCAATACACTGAGTAGAGCAAAAGTAAAATAAATAAATCCTAATGAGCCAGATACTACCTACCTGGCCAGTTCACCCTGATGATCCCATGTGGGGAAATCTAGGAGGTATTACCTGACTCATTAGGATTTAATTATCTTATATATATATATATATATATATATATATATATATATATATATATATATATATATATATAAAAAAAAGACCAGCAAGAGATATAATCCGGTGTTCTTATAGATATTTTTATTTTACAAAATAATTGCTCCATGTAAACTTGCAGAGCATTAATATTATAAATTAATTGATTGAAAAACAATATTTTAAATCAATTAATTTTATAATATATATATATATATATATATATATATATATATATATATATATATATATATATTCTGGTCCATTGATTCAATAATTACTCATATTTAATGACATAAAAATAGTGATATAGAAATATGCCAATATACTATTTTCCTTTCTTATAAACCTATTTTATTTTCTATAGATAATTTGTTCGCTATTATTAGTGTAGGTTATCATTTAATTTATCATTGGTGTAATTTTCTCATTTTCGTGTTATCTTCATATATTCACAGACACACACACGCACGCACATATTGGTATATATAATCGAATTACTGACACGTGCAAATATATTTCCTGTTTCCGGTTCTGATGCACATATAAATATGTAGAACTTCCTTTGCATGCAATTATATTTGTCATGATTTAAAATGAATATAACAGCCATTAACTTCTACTGCCTGGCGAAGTGATTATGGAAATAGGCTTTGTCGTTCTATTTACTCATCATCATTTATTTCTCGCCTGTTTAGAAATTGCCAAAATGGCTGTCAATAGAACAAACGTGATGACATTCAACTTTTGCTTCTGAAGCTTGAAACAAATATTAAATAAATTTTGAACTTGATTCGCCCGTTCCATTTTTTAGATGTTTCTATTCCGACATGTTTTAGACGGTGCAAGTTTTGAAGAAAAATATCTACATTCACTCTGTTTTACTTATTGTCATGTTTACTCAGCCACGAATTTTTTTTTGAAGTCAATGTTGCCCATTCTGTTTAATTAGCCACCTATAATTCTCTCATATGACCAATTTCCAATAATCGAAGAAAGGTCAAAATTTAAAGTAACATGAAATAAAAACAACCGTGAGGCATTTGAAATATTAACAGAATAACAAAAATCTTAATCAAACGACACGTGTTTTAACCAAGATTTCATTTACATTGTTCAAATGTAAAAAAAATATGCTTATTTCAGAAATTCCACTCTTAATATAAATTCAAAATTTGACATGCAATTCTGCTGGCGTTAATGGAATAAAATCACCGTACTAATTTTGTTCTGGGCCGGTTTTTTTTTTTTTTTTTTTTTTTGTAGATCACAAAACGAATTCAATTCTTTCGAAGATTTTCACTTAACATCTGAACGTTACAAATTTAACTGTGACAATGTGCACAAAAATGTCAGCTATGTGCCATGCGTGATACATGTGCCATGTATCTTGCGATGTGACAAGACAGTTTTTTCCCGCATTAGGTTACCATTTCTTTCTGCGGTACACCAATTGCCATCCAAGGCTATAGAACCCGGTCTTTCCTGCTATTTACCCATAGCTCGAGAGGATTCATACATTTCCCAAGTGTATTAGCAAGTAAGTGAATTTCAGCCAGTTACGTGATCATGTATCTTTCGATACATGACTGACGAGGAAGATATTTTTTCCCGAAGTAGGTTGCCATTTCTTTCTGCGGTAGACCAGTTGCCATCCAAGTCTATAGAACCAGGTCTGCTATTTACCCATAGCTGGGGGTAGAAGAAGATGATTCATATCTTTCCCCAGGGTATTAGCACGTAATGAATTCGACTGGAATTAGAACTCTTAATAAAACGAGACGTGTTTTAATCAAGAACATTGTTCAAATGTAAAAAAAGTATCCTTATTTCAGAAATTCCACTCTCAGTATAAATTCAAATTTTGACATGCAATTCTTCTGGCGTTAATGGAATAAAATCACCTCAAATTTTTGAGAACGATTTAAATATTTTAAGATTTGCAATATTTGGGAAAAGTATTTGATGGCAGATTTTTTTTTGGTATCTAGGTCTGTGCATTAATCGCAGTTCAGTTTCAAATCAAAGAAAGCCTCTCGAAGAATCCTCATTAAAAAGTTAGAAACAAAAATATAATTTTATGGTAAACTTGTTCCAAACAATGAGTCCTTTTTGTCAGTTGAACTTTTGGAGACATTTTTGCCGCCACTGAAACAATATAGTGGTAGTAAGTAAAATGACTTTGCAATTTTGGCTTGCATACATTGCTGTTTTAGTTTTCACTTGACTTTGAAATGTTGCTACAAAATTGTCAACAGGTGATTGTAACATTTTTTATTCTGTAAATGGGTCACTCATTAAATTGCTATAACAGATTTCACACAAGAATAGACAAAATGCAAGCCTTTTTAGTTAGCGTATAACTCTACGTTCCAACTCATCAGCCTGTCGCTTTCATTGTACGTATTTCATTCAGTCAAATGTTAAGACTTCTAAAGCGAAATGAACCAGTTAAGCCCCGAAGTTCTGTTTGACAACAGACAGCACTGAATTATACTGAATCTATGTGCACTGCACGCGGCTATAATTTATTCTCTCATGCCCTTTATCTATGTATCATTGTTTGATGGAGTAGCGTTTCTCTTTAGAGAGATTAAGCCCCGCGAGGTATCTGCTTATGAATGATGAAGGGCTTTTTACAAAACCCTCGGTAATTAACACCTTGAAAACTCGTCAGAACCCAAGATCTACGGCTTTTGATTCCCATTGGCCCACAATTTGCTTAAAAGAGACACAAAGATGCTTCATCTAGCAACAACTTATCTTCATTTGACGACTTTTCAACCATTTATACGATCGATTCATCAGGGAACATTTTTCTTTCTTTATTTATACATGTATTCCTGCTTTTCACGTTCGCATGCCTGTAGACAGACACACACACACACATAATATATATGTTTGTCTGTGTGTGGGAGAGACACACGTTTACACACACTCACACACACATATTTATAAAGAAGATTTCTGTATAGAAATAAATATTTAAATTCTATAATTAGAAATATATACATGTATAATATATATATATATATATATATATATATATATATATATATATATATATATATATATATATATATATATATATATATATATATATATATATATATATATATATATATATATATGTATATATATATAGCGCTCAATATCCCGTGATGAAGGCTAACATATTTATATATATATATTATATTATTTTTTTCGTTCTTATTACATTTTTATCTATCTTATCTATCTATCTATCTCTCTCTCTCCCTATATATATATATATATATATATATATATATATATATATATATATATATATATATATATATATATATATATATATATATATATATATATATATATATATATATATATATATATATATATATATATATATATATATATATATATATATATATATATATATATATATAATATATATATATTATATATACATATATATATATATATATATATATAATGGATATGATTTGATTTCATGTTTGTATTTGTCTGAGGATAGCATAAGCGTGAATGTGTGTGTGTGTGTGTGTGTGTAGATAGATAGATAGAATAGATAGATAGATAGAGATAGAGAGAGAGAGAGAGAGAGAGAGAGAGAGAGAGAGAGAAATGTAATAATAACGAAAATAATATAAATTCAAACGTTCATAGCATTAATTCAAAAGAGGGCTCAATACGAAGAATAGAGCAGTAAGTATTTATTATAAAATGTTTTTACATACAGACAAAAACAATTACTCACAACAAAGATGCATTTTTCTTTCGATATATATATATATATTATGTGTGTTTATATATATAACTGCTTTATTTGTATATATATATATACATATATATATATATATATATATATATATATTGATTTTCACAAGCCATTAATAGTTAATTTAATTCGCATTAGTTACGCTATAATTATGGCCTTGTACCAGTCTAGTATGCACATACAACACATGTGTATGTGCATATGCAGTTATATCGAAATTTCTTGAATCTTGATATGTTTATGTCTATTTTTTTTTTTTTTTGCTGTGTATGCATTTTTTGCTTCTTATTTCATCCACCTTGGGCGTTGTGGCAGGAAACGAGGGGAAAATGTTAAAACTATTAAATGCAATGGATATGGAAAGAAAGTGCACTTACACATGGCAAATACACAATTTCACAAAGACAAATACATAATCACATAGACACATGCATAAAAATATATGCAATAGTGCTGAAAATTTCTCGGCTCGAAGCTCTTCTAAAAAATCAAGTTTTACATTTAGTCCCTCTTTTCAGAAGTGGGCTGGACTGAACACTTTTCAGCACCCCCTCATAATCGGTATCTACAAAGAAATCTTTCCTGCGCACATATACACAGAAAAACTTACGTACATCTACATACAATACGTTTTCATATATACCTACACATATTTCGATCGGGCGCTTGCATTAGTGCAGTAGTCAGCGAGATAGTCTTGTGAGCTATTGCAAAAGAAATGGGTTTAATTCTCATTTGGTGTCTCACTATTGTTCCAGAATAAAATTAGCTGGGTATATATCAACACAATTGGTTAGACAAAGAAATACCATCAGATTTTAACTTTTGTTTAAGGTGTTTTAGTTTTCCCCTTTATTGATTTGTAATGGTAGATTACCAAAAGTGGCAAAAGATAATTTTTAAAATCTAATTTTGATAAGTGAATCGGTTTTATTGTGAAAATGTCACATTCGTACTGATAGTTTGATTTCAATTATTTAAACGTTGAAATTTTAAAAAAATCCACATTCGAACATATCCATTCAAATATATATATATATATATATATATATATATATATATATATATATATATATATATATATATATATATATATATGTACAAATATAATTAAACGTTGAAATTTTAAAAATCCACATTTGAACATATTCATTCAACTATATATATATATATATATATATATAATAAGAACGAAAAAGAAAATATGAATTCAAACGTTCACAGCATTAATTCAAAAGATGGCTTCCAATTGTGTGAATTACGAAGCTTCCTATATTAGTTTCTTCATGTGAATTTATATAAAGCTTATCTCATTGGTATATATGTGTGAGTTTGTGTGTATGTGTATGACTGAGTGAGTGAGTGAGTGAGTGAGTGAGTGAGTGAGTGACCACCTGCTGTAAAGCGATGATGAAATGTATTTTTATTTTTGAGGAAAAATTATAATCTTAAATGTATCCATAGATTTTGGAAAAAAAATATTTGAAAGTTCCAGAAAATGGATGTGCATGCATGTTTCTGGAGAAGTATCTGGAAAGATTCGCTAAAAAATGAGCATACATTATGAAAAAATGTCCCAACCTGAATAAAAACAAAGTTTTATCGTCAAAATTTTTATGTTATTATTAACAGGAAAAAAACAAAAAGAAAAACAAAGAATTGTTTTATTATTAAATTATTATTTTTTAATCCCTTTTAGAACCATCAAAATTTTCGTTTAAAATTTTATTTTTTCTTACATCAACAGGTGACCATAAATTAGAAATTTGAACGTCTTTTTGTAGTGAAAAAAAAAAACACTGATTTGATTCATGCAAAAATCAGATAATTGCCAGATTTTGATGAAACTTTCAGGACTAGTCCACAAATTAATGAAATTATTTTAGAAATGTTTCTTTTTTAGGAAATCTTAGTGATTAGCTTTTGCATCTGTTACCTACATATATTTAATTTTATGAAGTTTCGAGACATTCATTTTTGTAGAGCTTAATGTTTATATTAGTGATAAAAAAAAGTCCTTAGAGAATTTAAATTTTGTCAAACAGCCCCCAGTTAAAGAAAATCTGCTTTTAATCGTAAAATAAAAACGCAATAAAACTAAGACATTATTTAATTCGAAAAACTTTTAATTGCTTTTATGATTATTATGAACACTAACATCTTAAGAAAAAGAAATTCGATTTATACTGCATTTTTACAAGAATAGTTTTCATTTTTCTTAAAATTTCATTATAATAATTTATAAAGTTTTAAATCTTTTAAAATTCTGTATTCATTTGTAGAGATCGGGGATGTTATTATTAAGTGGACTAATCACAAATGGAAAAACTTACTAAAATTCAGCGATCTCAGTATATTAAAAAAGAATTTTGAATATTTTTGTGTGTGTATAAACGTGGCGATTTTTGTAACTACGGATGTTCATTCACGACATTAGCAGAAAATAAGAGTGGTAGTTATAATAATTGTAAAATTTATTGGTAATTTCTAACATTTTCTTAACAAGCGTCTTGGATTATAAAGCCTAAAATTCAATAAAATATTAGATTACGTAGAATATTCTCCTAATTTTTTTAGACTACGGACGGAGTAGTTAAAAATTTATCTAAAAAGAGGCGTTTATTTATTCTTCAAATAATTTTTAGTCATGTGTCCTTTATTTAAAAAAAGTAAAAAAATAATCTATCGATAAATCTCCATGTTAAAAATGTTTTATCGGCGATATCTTAAACTAAAAGCAAGTAATATTCAATGTTTTAATTCAAATGAATTAAACTTTAAATCAGTTAATCTCCCTCAAATAAAGCTTCAGTAAAGTATGTTCTATCCTTGAAAGATGTTTTAGTTAAGAGATTATGTTGCGTTGACAGATTTATCAATATGGCCAATTTTACCGATTCAAAAAAATCATTCTAATCAATTTAAATTCGGTTTGAAATACAGCAAAGTATTTTGCCTATTGGAAATATTAAATTTAATCTATTAGCTTGGAATTAAAACTAAAATAAAATCTTCAAGAAAAATTTTCATTTTTAGAATGCATTTTAAATCTTATGTATCACTTTTATTTTGGTGGTACCTACTTTTATAATAATACTTAATAGTGTACACAGGTGCACACGTGTTTTCGTTAACTATAATTCTTTATAATTAAATATTCACATTTTTATTAGGTAGTTAGAAGTTCTAATAAAAATATGAATTAATATTTTCCTTTCACAGAAGAAAAGCTACTTACAAAAAAATTAGGAATAGCTTTTTTGTCAAGATCTCTTCATAAGGTTTCGATATGCTAATTTTGTTCTGGGCCTGTTTTTTTTTTTTTTTTTTTTTTTTTTTTTGTAGATCACAAAACGAATTCAATTCTTTCGAAGATTTTCACTTAACATCTGAACTTTACAAATTTAACTGTGACAATGTGCACAAAAATGTCAGCTATGTGCCATGCGTGATACATGTGCTATGTATCTTGCGATCTAATGAGGCAGATTTTTTCCCGCATTAGGTTGCCATTTCTTTCTGCGGTACACCAATTGCCATCTAAGGCTATAGAACCCGGTTTTGCTATTTACCCATAGCCAAGTGTATTAGCAAGTAAGTGAATTTCAGTCAGTTACATGATATGCGTGATACACGCTTAGGCGATCATGTATCTTTCGATACATGACTGACGAGGCAGATTTTTTTCCCGAAGTAGGTTGCCATTTCTTTCTGTTATCCAACCCGGTCTGCTATTTACGAGGATTCATACATTTCCCCAGGGTATTAGCACGTAATGGATTCGACTGGAATTCGAACCCGGCTCTCCGATTCCTCAATTCGAGCCGCTATCCATTACTCCACCGTGCCACCTCCAATGACAACAAATTGGAAAATAATTTTTGAAAGATTTTAACATTTAAATAAATATAAATTACTCATGAATTAATATCAAACAAATATCCTGAAATATTTACGACCGAAAAGGAGACAATAATTAAAAAGAAATGTGTTATATTCGGATTTATGTCGAAATGTTATAGAAGTCTAAGTTTTTAGATTGTGTGCCACTGGAAAGGAAAATGAATGAAAGGAAATTTACGTAAACTCTGAAACAGAATTGTGAAATTTTATTTAATTTAAAACTTTGAGCCCTGACCACCGGTTTAACAGTGGTAGAGAAAAATGACTTAATGCTCAGAGACCGGTTGAACGGTAGGTAAACACTTGTAACTATTTTTATATCGACCGTGAAACATTACATACCAATTATTTACGAATTTTGACTCAGGAGCTCAGACAGAAAGGTTAAAATTGTTCAGGAACACATGACTTAAAGGGTTAAACACAGTATATTCTTAAATAGCAAAGAAACTGCTGTTTTCAGCATAACGATTTAAAACAGCAAAAAAGTATATATATATATATATATATATATATATATATATATATATATATATATATATATATATTAAAAAAAAACTAAACACTTAATGTTTAAGCCTTTTTATTATATCCTTACTCTGTCCTGGACATTGAGTTCTACCTGGGTTCTATCCTCTTGGAATTATTTTTTATGCAAATATATATGTATGTGTATGTATGTATGTATATATATTTATATATTTTAGATATATGATTGCATATGTATGTGTATATTTACCACTAATATCTATCTATCTATCTATCTATCTATCTATCTATATATATATATATATATATATATATATATATATATATAAATTGTTTTAAATATCCAGAAGTATTTCCCAAATATAGGAATATTTTGTTTCTGTGTATCATTCGTATGGTAATAATGGATATAATTTCATCTTTCAGTCAAGAGTGTCTTGTTCAAAAAGGCATGTGTGTTTTTGGTTACATCTTGCTATAAACACAGATTAAGGTGATTTTGATGTACTAATTTAGCGGCAATCCTTCACCATTATCATCAGGTAGAGAATTCTTCTCGGATTCTCCTGACTTGTTCTTTCTAGTCACTGTCGGCAGGTCCTCCAGAAGGCATCCAGATTCATCTCCAAGTTGGTCAATGTAGATGTGATGAGGTCTTCCAACCGATCTTTTGCCGCGCAATGTCTTCCATAGGAGGATGTCACTCACAAGTCCTGACTTACTTCTCCAGGAAGTTCTGCCATCCACTTGATTAAGCCCGCCAGGTATGCCACGCGTTGGTTTCCCTTGTCTCTCTTTCCCTCTAATTGACCTGTGAGTATCAGATTCTCCAGGCCCTCCTGAATAATTCCTTCTTCTTCTTCTTTTTATGTGCCGTGTCCTTTCAGGACGTAAGCGGTCATGGCTCTCCACCTCCTTCTATTCCTTGCAGCAACTCTCAACAAGTTCCTTCCCCCCGCTTCCTCCCCGAAACCACGTTCTGTCAACCACTTGCTTAAGGCCGCTAGGTATGTCATACATTGTTTCCTCTTGTCTCTTTTTCCCTCTATTCGACTCGTGAGTATCAGATTCTCCAGGCCCTCCTGAAAAATCCGTTCTTTTCTTTTTATGTGCCGTGTCCTTTCAGGACGTAGGCGATCATAGCTCTCCACCTCCCTCTATCCCTTGCAGTTCTCAATAAGTTCCTTCCCTCTGCCTACCTCCCATAGACCACATTGTGTCATCCACTTGCTTAAATCCGACGTTGTTTCTCTTTCCATCTATTCGACCCGTAAGTGTCAATTTCTTCAAGCCTTCCTTCCTCATTATGTGTCCCGGAAACTTCAGCTGTCTCTTCCTGATATTTAAACAATAATCGAGGGTAGAAGTTAAAACAATCATAATTGATGACGATATTAGACTTGTACTATGTTTTGACCTTAAAAACATAGTAAACATTCAAAGGTCAGTTCTGAGTACTCTCCTCTTTGAAAATCAGGGTAGAATGATCTTGAAATGCAGAGGAAAATGGTTAAATTCATACTTTTCAATATATGCGCTCACGATTGGTTCATACCTGGACGAGTTGACGTCTATGAAATCATTGAGAGATTGGAAATTGCTTATATAAATCGCATCCATTAGAATTTTTTTCCCCCATTTTAGAAAAATGCAATAGTCGGTTGAACGCGCTTACACACACACACAAGTACTCACATTTAACTTGCTGAAAATGATTTAAGCACGTATAAGTGAAGTCATAAAAAGATAAGTCACTCTTAATTGGTTATGTGCGCATGCACAATCAAGATTTCAAATGAAAGAAGAATCAAGAAGAGACAAGAAAACCACACTTCAACACGTGTTTTATTTAAGCCAAGCTGATACGCAGTTTATCATTAGAAATGCATAAACCCGTGTAAATATTTCAAAATAAAAATATTTACGCTCGTAGAAACAGTAAATGTAATTATAAGATGTATATCTATGTATAACTGGCCGTTCATATTCGGGGATACCCGTCTACCAGGGCGGCTAGACAATCCCTATTCAACATCTGTGGTTTATACTGCAACTATGCTGAGCAGACCTTAGTTAAGGTTTCTGGGAAAGAACGTGTTATCTAGCTTGATCAACAATTTGAACAAGGCCAGCACTCTCAAGCCCTTGTGACTTCGTGCTAGCACAGCTATCGACGGCCCCCAACGGTTCCGTCTACGTAATTTCACTCACAAGGCTTTGGTCAACCCGTGGTTTTCAGGCACTTTCCAAAGGATCGATCTCTCCATCAGGAAATCTACTTCCTGACGAATCGACCTTGGTGAGATTCGAACCCGGATCAGAATGCGAACGCTTTAACCGCTTTAACTATCTATGTATATAAATCTTAAATATAGAAAGGCTTACATCTAAAAGCTATTCAAGGTCACGAGAATTGTGTGAAATCAGACGCCGTTCAAAATGCTATCAGGTTAAACGTGAAAAGTCAGTTGATGATTGAAATCTCGAGTTAACATAAAGAAAACATAGACATTTCTGTGAGCCGCGAATTTGATTTAAAATCCTTTAAAATTGACCGATTGATGTTGTTGTGATTTTAGAATTATACATCGATATTTTACTCGTGGTCGATGTCAACTAAACTGAATCAAAAATTTGCAACAGAAACTGTTCTTCCAGTTTGTGAGAAATGATTACTTATATATTACTTACTAGCAGTAGAGCCCGGCGTTGCCCGGGGATGTAACAGTAAGAGATAGATCAAGTATCGACCATCATAAAGACTGAAAAATAAAATTGACAAAGATTATTGTTTAAGGTTGACGGACACGCATGTCTTAATTAGTTTTTTTTTTGTTTCTTTTGGGGGGGGGTTACGAATTTGTCAAACCCAAACTCAAGCAAAAACATTGTTTTCAATCGTTATGAGTCTACCGATTGAATAGAATTTTATTATAAACAATTGTCTTGTAAAGGGAATTTTAAAGCATTCTGAATGTAAAAATAAAGAAAAAATGTGCAAGTCAATAAGAAACACTACCGGTCAAAAAAAAAAAAAGTTTTGTTGAAATCGGTTTGAAAAATGTAGAAACCAATCCCATATATAAACGAACACACACACACACACACACACACACACACACACACACACACACAAACTACCTGGGTTTTATAAGTATAACTCGATATGAGTTTTCCCCTTTTCATTCTGGCGACAGAATCGTGTTTTATCGTGTTTTCAAATTGATTTTATGAAAAAAAATGTTTTTCCAATTTTTGCTGCTGTCAGAACCACCGCAAGGTAATTTTATATTTGTCCTGTGAAGTTTTGTTGAAATCGATTGAAAAATGTAGGAAATCCGATCCAATATATAAACGTACACACACAATCTGCGTTTTATAATAAGTAAGATTATTGTGGGGACCTACCTACAAATGGACTCTTCCACACCTATATAATATGGCTACCAACTCTGAGTAAAGGGAGTCACCAAGTGAGGGTCACCGAGTAGAGACACTGAGTGAGTGAGTGAGTGAGTGAGTGAGTGAGTCAGGACACCAGTGAGAGAAAGTACTCTCCAGTTCACATTTACCTTTGTACTACGTTTTCGAGAATATACTATTTAACCTTATATCCGAGTCCGTGTTATCTTTCTATGGTTCCACACCATAACACTTATATATTTTGATATTCGGACGAGCATGCTGTGTTATAACTAATGCTTTAATCCATAAGGCATTGTGGACTGAAGCGTTGTTTAAAACATATCTCGTTCCCTAGTAATTATGTATTCAATGCCTGTATTGAAAAGACACATATTCTAGTCCAGTGAAAGAAACCTGACAAGGTGAATAAAATTGGTGAGTATTAACTGATATAAAAGATTCCCTAACATTGGAAAAGAGCTACCAACTTAGATTGAATTAATTGTATGGGTAACTATTCTAAAATGTATTCGTGCGCAATGGCAAACATTCGAAAAAGGTCAGAGAACACAACGATCGAAACGTTGAGACTATAACAACCAAGGTTAGCATGCAGGTTCGAATAATATGGCATATAGTACTGTTTCTAGTTCAATTTTATTCCTAGGGGCGATTTTGCTACAAAACAAGCCGCATCATATTATTTTATACACATTATTATGTACAGGGTGTCCATAAAGTTCATGTGCACGTTAAAAAATTATAACTTTATTTGTATTTGCGATAGAAAATAATTTGTAAAAAGGATTAGAAAGCAGTAAATATATATTTTTTAAGGTTTTATTGAAATTTTATTTAAGTTTCCACATGTCCTCCATCATTAGCAATACAAAGAGTAATACGATTTTTCAGTTCACGGAAAATATTTGCCAACTGATTTACAGTAATTCCTGAAATCACATTAGTTATTTTAGCAATACTTAAAACTAGGTACATTAAACTTTATAACATTTTTTACAGATTATTTCTATCGCAAATACAAATAAAGTTATAATTTTTTAAAGTGCACATGAACTTTATGGACACCCTGTATTTTTAAAATATTGTCTCCTGCGGTGAAAGATATTTCATTTAATGTGATTTGTTTCCTTATATAATAACAGTTGCGAGTATTTTGACTCTTTCTTTACATTTTCTTTGTACTATATTTTCGTATTCGTGATGATCACTATGTGCACTAGTTTCATTAAGTTGCGATAATAACAAGGTTAGCTACGAGAGAGTGTGATGCATATGTGACCAATAACACACACACACACATATATATATATATACGTGGTGGGGGGTTCAGTAACCTACCTAATGGTGGACTCGTATTCAACGTATGAGGGTCAAGCAGCTCAGTTCCTAGGAACCGACAACACATATGATTTCATTATAGGGGTGAAGGCTTTGTGCAGAAGGGTCGAATAGAGAGACCTCCGCATGTTTTGAATTACTATCCAAGGCTATAAAACCCATAGTTGGAATGTAATGAATTCGACCGGAATTCGAACGGCTCTCCGATTCCTCAATTCGAGCCGTTATCCACTTCTCCACCGTTTCCTCCTATAACCTGGCATACATACACACACACACACACACACACACACACACACACACACACATATATATATATATATATATATATATATATTCAATATTCTATTAAAATTGACAGCCCAAGTTCTGTGAGTTTAAATTTTTATTACCTTTTCTCTGTTTGCAGCTTTGTTATTTGCAGCTCATTCGAATAAAATTTTTTGAAAAGCACTCTAGTTCATAATTTTTTTTTTATATTACTTATATATTACTATACTACATATAAGCTATATTAAAACATGTACGGAAATACATACATACACACATACATACATACGTACGTACATGTGTGTGTAAATCTAAATAGAAATTCAGACGATGTTTAACGAAAAGGCAGCCAAAGGTGTGTAGGAAACAATATTGCTTTTGTCAATATTTTCCTTATCAATATTGTGCTTAAGGTAAGACACTACTTCAAATAAAAATCCTTGACACAGTCAATTCTGTCCCACCCAAACTATAAACCCAGCCGCGCGTTAACGTTTAATGAGTCGGTCCCACTTACATATGATGGATTTTACAAGCAACTAAAAGAACTTAACTTCACTTACATAAAGTACAACTTTTATTGACATTAATCAGATATTACAGACTTTCACAAAAGTAACGCTTCATGCTTTCTGAGACTAAATCGTTTATATCTAGTTTGAAATCTATATAATAATGATGGGCAACAGTTATCACCAGTTCAGCATTGGGATCTTTCGACTTTCAGTACAGTCCTATGTTATTGGGCCACATGTGCATGCGAAATATGTAGATGTTTTTATAGCTAGTGTGTAGTTGCTTTCTTTTGTGCGCAAAATGATTGGCTTCAGAGAAGAACAAAATACTTTGCCAAAGTCGAAATATCACGCCCAACACTTCTGTTCTGTCGACTAAACTTATCATTCGCCGATTTCATATTTTTCTTATAAACAAAACAACCATATGGAGCTACAGCGGCGAAGGTAATTAGTCATCGTCACAAATGATATAGTAAATAAACTTCCAATAACTGTAGAAATTTCGCAATTTATTTTTATTTTTATAACAAAGTTTCTATATCTAAAGGTGCAAGCTGATTTTTGAGGACGCGTCTTTAATAAAACAATCTTATGATCTGAAATATTCCTAGAGATAGACGTGCGTCTGATATGGAACAAATTCATATATTTTAGTAAGTGTCATTAGAGATTACATGAGAAAAAGATAAACGTATTGACTTCGAGAAGCACTTATGTAGTCACGCCAAAAGCGATTGGTTGAAAATTCTCTTTTTCCACCTTCTGTTCTATGTCCGCAAATTTCTAATGTTTTTTTAGATATTATTTTTGTAGCTTTTGGGGAACCGGCCGTTCATTTACACACACACACACACACACACACACACACACACATATATATATATATATATATAGTCAACCACAGACTGACTGTTTCGCTGTATCACAGCTCATCAGTGTGGCTAGACATCCGATCGCTTTAGGCTGGGACCGAAACCCGACCGATTCAGTCGGAGATTCTAACTTCTAGGCCATCGTCGCCCGGCAGAGTGGAAGGCGATTTTTTGAGTATTTATTTTTTCATAAGCACACCAGTCACTCAGAGAACTCAAGAGCTAGGAGAGTCTTGCATTATCAGCAGTAATAAAGACTGTTTACAAATTCGTTCCTTACTCCCCACAGTGCTCGACCGATTATATTATTTTATCGAGAGCTAACAGCGTCATCCACAGATAGACTGTTTCGCTGTATCACAGCTCACCAGTGTGGCTAGATATCCGATCCCTTCAGACCGAAACATAAGACACCAACCAGTAGAAATACGTATATAAACTTCATTTCAATGAGGAAAGCTTGTTATTTTAAAAAAAAATTCTGGGTTTCAGGTGCACTGATTGAGGAGCCGGTTAGAGCGGAAAAAGTGAGAAACTGGATATACGAAGAACTATAACTGGTAACTCTGAGAATTATGATTCTGTACAAGTTGTAATTGCGACTTTAAGTATTTTTTCGCGCTCTTTATTAAGCCATTACCTGTGTGGGTGGTGTGGTAAGAGGATGCCCCTATTCTATGGAAACCAAACACTTTTAATAACTATAAAAGCAACTCACTTTCAAATTGACTTCTTATCTTACAAAACATTCAGCTGTATTTTATACGCTAATTTTAATTAATGGTTAAGTTCCAATCCAACTACTCAAAAGATCTGTATTCGTTAAAAGATATTTAGAGGGGTTAAAATATTGATTTGAATAATTACGGACTTGTGGGAGTGGTACAACAATATCTATATGGACAGTTTGAAGGCTAACAAAAATAGATTTCCGCAAAGTTTTCGACATATAATTTTTGGGCTAAGATGTTGATACATCACACAATATTTTAGAAATATTTCATGACGCAATAAACTCTTGTAACTGACCTTACGTACAATATTTGATTTCTTCATCATTAGCTTGAACCTCAGTGATTGCTGACAAATCGCAGACATCAGATTGTATTGCAAAATATGCAAAAATTTCGCGTTATACACTCAGCCACTATAATATGCTATGTCAGAAATTTACTCAGTAAATACTGACAAGTGCCAGTGTTGACGGTCCGATTTTGTTGGGTATAAACTTTGATAAGCACCACATAGTGGTTTATGGTGTCATTAAAAAAAAACATGGTGAGATTTCATGATGTGGTGAAAGTGACATATTGCTAAATAGGCTGCTAATAACTCTCGGTCGAGAGTAGAATACTTTGCCTGATTTTGTGCCAACTTCTGGTAAATAAACCAATAAGAATACATATCATGTCTACCATTTGGTGTACTGCAGCACTAAGCGCATACTGACTGCTATCAGTGACCAACTGATAGTTAGAGCCTTCAGTCAGCGAATGAGCTAGAAAAGTTATATTGCAAATATATTGCACAATACTATGAAAGGAGTCTTTTTAATATAGGAAATTTCAAAGAAAAATTCAAAATAATCTTCTATGTTGGGACAGATATCGCAGAATTTTGGCATAATTTGAGTTAAGTTTGCGATGAAACTCAAAACTGTATATAAAGTCTTTGAATAATTTAAATATGGAAAAGATTTCAATTCGCTAATTTTTTTTCTCAGAGCAAACGCCCTTCTGTACTGATATTATAAACCTAAATTCTAATATTACAGGTACATGTTGACAAATCAATATTCACATAGTTTTCATTTAAAATTTTAAACACTCTATCTAAATTATGTTTATATGCCTTTTCCCCATCACTAAGAGGATATTATCAAAATAGTCTTCATTAGCAAATACTTCGCCCATAAAGCAGCAGTTTTTAAATCCGAAAGGCGTATACGTAAAATATGCTTACAGGTTACTGATGTTTTATGCACATTATTCAATTGTATTTTAATCTGGCGATAACATGAAATTAAGTTATTTTTTGTTTTTTTTGGGGGGGGTTGTTTTTGTTTTTTTTTGTTATTTTTTGGTAAATATAAAGATAAATAAGTTAACGTTTGGTATAGCGTATCGATCACTTTTCGAAATACAATACAGAGGACGGTAATCAAAGCAGCGTCGGTAATTGTTATTTGATTTTGAAGCAAGACAGAGGGGATTTACCCATTAAATTTTTAGAAAGGAATTCTGAAGTTATTTTTTTTTTATATTCTGCTCTTGGTGCTTTAAATTTATCTATAGAAAATTGTTGTAACCAAATAAATGGTTAAGAAATAACAAAACAAGAGGTTGCAGATAAATCGTGTATTGAACAGTAAATACAACAGAAGTGTGTTACACGACTTGGGAGTGTGTGTCGGTTGACCAGCGTTCAATCTATACTACTGTTCACCCGAGGCTTATTTTCTTACTAATTTTATACTTGGTGGAAGAGTCCACAATAGATTCATTAGAGGGAGGACACCACAACACTACCCTTTTCAGCCTGACTTTTTTTCTTTTCTTTTTTTTATAATTACCACACAATATTTTATTCAACCAAAAAATAAAAATAAAAAGTCAACAACAACCACTTTGAAAAATGGAATACAGGAATTACGTTCACAATTTTTTTTTCTTTTTTAAATTTACGACACGCATTTCATGTGTTAACAATAGTCTCTAGTCATTATTTCTAAACAATGAAAAGCAATTGGATTAGTTTTAATGGTAAATTATAATGTCAATAATTTCCAATAATCCAATGAGTATTGTGCTTTTCTGGTAATTCAAAGTTCATAAGTGAGGAGATGGGTTTTTTTTTACTCATTCTTTTCCTTTTTTTTTTTTTTTTGTAGTCATGGTATGAAAGACCTTTTCTTCGAAACCTTCGGCGCCAGGATGTTATAACCAAGTAAATGGTTAAGAAATAACAAAACAAGAGGTTGCACTTAAATCGTGTATTGAACAGTAAATACAACAGAAGTGTGTTACACGACTTGGGAGTGTGTGTCGGTTGACCAGCGTTCAATCTATACTCCTGTTCCCCCGAGGCTTACTTTCCTACTAATTTTATAGCAAGTGGAAGAGTCCACAATAGACTCATTAGAGGGAGGACACCACAACAAAAATGTGTTTACTTTTGACAAAAACTGAAACATGACTTCTTGCATTTGTCCTATTATAAGTAGTACAATATTTTCCAAGGTTCACGGAAGTCCAATGGAAAGATATCGCCTATCCTTGACATTTTATTTTCTTAGCACTGGTGAATAAAGTTGATACAGAAGTTTTGTTTAAAACAGTTCCGTTCACTATAGAAATTGGTAACATAGAAATATTAGCGCCAGTATCAAAAACATTTTATTTTGGTTGCTACTTGTCGTGTAAGAACTTCCAGAAGTCACCAGTCTATCGGAGCTAATGCAGTCTGCCCAATGTTCTTTGAGTCACTCGCAACAGAGGTTGTTGGTCAAGAACTGATTAATATTTGTAAGTTACTTTATTTTAGAAACCATCCATACCAAGGTTTACATATCATTGACTTATCAATCTAAAAATATGAGAGCTCTGCATGTTTTTGTTTTTATTTTATGACTATATGCTTTCAGTTCTTTCTGGTGTGGATTCTGTGCTTTTTTTATTGTTTTTTACTGTTTTTTTTTTTTTACGGTATTTACAGCGATGTCTCCAGAATGCGACATGGTTGTGGCTTTATGCCAATATGCAAAGGTTAATTATGACACTATGGCTAGTAAAGAAGTCTAGTGAAGAAGCTGATTGGCGATCTAAAATTTATTTTAAGGGTTCCATGTTAAGAAAGAAAAAATTATTTTAAGGGTTTCCAAGTTAAGAAAGAATACTAATGGATTTTAAGAATTATATCACATGAGTATTGTAAAAACGAAATACTGAATTTGGGAGAGAATAGTCATCGGGTACAAACGTATGATGAATCGGTCAGGATGGCTGACAGGTAGTTCAGGTGACAGATGCTACCGGAAATCATCCTGGCACAAAGTTCGAAGAGATGTTTTCAAAACAACTTGAGTTGGTAGCAGGGATATTTTCAAGATCATGAGTGAAGTCAAATTAGAAGGAAGTTTCATTTAAAGATTACCGGCTTTCGTACTATCATGGTTGATATTTAATTATTAATTATGTTATCTGAATTTGCTGCAGACAATTCACCGTATTTTGATTGGTCAATGATTACATAATGTTTTCCACCGGTCAATCAAGGAAACCTGAATAAGTTCTCCTCCTCCATAAAAGCCTTGCCGGATAAAGGGCCGGAGTGACGAGAGGAATGGATGAAAATAAAAATGAACTGGCCGGAGTCGATCTTGCAGTTACTAAAGGAAAACAACCCTACCTCACCAATGATAATTGATCGCATAGTAAACGATAAATGATTTGAATATTTGGCAATATTAATGATTTAGAGTTTAGAACAAGTACCGACAGTGAGATCGACCATCTTCACGTCATATGCAAAATTATACTTAAAAAAAGAAATGCCTAAACTTTAACAAAACAAGAATAGGAGAGTGTAGCAAAATTAAACTAGAAATAAATCAAGAACAGGGTCGTTTCGTTGAAGACACTGAAACAAAAAAAAAATGCTATATTTATGATCAGAATCATATCAGCGCGAGCAATACAAATGCAGAACAACTTATACGTATGTTTCATAGGTTACGCAAAAGTATTTAATGAAGTAAGGTACACAGATCTATTTGAACTGCTAGGAAAAATTGATTTATTTGTGAATAATCCAAAACATATACTGGGAGAAACCGTCTAAGTATGGATAGAAAATGAATTGAGCATGTACACAAAAGTAGAAACAGGCGTAAGACAAGGATGCATTTTTCTCACTGGATTTATTTAATCATTACAGCGAGGCAATACTGAGAGAACTAGAAGTCCTACCAGGATTTATCATTGGTGAGAACATTCTTAACAGCATAAGATACGCAGATGACACCGTGCAGACACAGAAAAGAAATCTGTAAGATCACCTAAACAAGATATTAAATGAAAGCCGAAAGAAAGAACTAAGAGGACATACTGTATGGTCGTTGGCAAAAGGAACAGCTCAAGATGCGAGTTACGAATTGGAGACGTTAAAATCAATCAAATACAAAAATTTAGCCATCTGGGAAGTGTTTTCACAAATGATTGAACATATGACACGGAAATCTGTAAGCGCATTGGAACATTGAAAGCTGCCTTCCAAAAGTTAAAGAAAATATTAAAGAACATCGAAATTTTGTTAAAATCAAAAGAAAACTGCTGAAGTGCTATTTAATATCAATCCTCCTACATGACATTGAATGCTGGACAATTTCTTCACAGATGAAGAGAAGACTTTAGGAAATCGAGATATGATTCTACAAAAGGATCCCGAGAATACCATGTAAGCAACAAGGAAGTCCTAATGAAAATGGAAACAAAAATGGCACTTACACTGCGAATCAGAAAGAGACATTTATTATTTCATAATAAGGAAAGAAGACTTGAAGAATTTGGCACTCACGGGACTTAATGCAGACAAGAGGCGCAGAGGGAAATAATGTGTAACTTACCTAAAGTGAGAGCTTGTGTAAATGAATAACAGGACAAGGACGGACAGTGTTAGTACGAGAACACATACAGTAGTGGAAATAAGTATAAGACACCCCATGAAATTGTTAATAATTTTCTTATTACTGCACAAATTCCTCTGAAAATTCGTGTGTGGTACCTAGATCCGATGGGTATTAGTATACATATTCGATTTTATAACAACTTTCCACAAAAAAAAAAAAAAGTTATTAAGAAAAATTCGTTTTCGAGGTTGGAAATAATTAATACCGTTTTGAAACTTACATGTCTGGTTTACTTCAGAATGCCAAAGGAAGAATAAGCGCATGCGCAGATTATAAAAAGACTCTTATCATGATTTTAAGCCACGTGAGTCCTATTTAAACATTTCATAATTGAATACAGTTACTGCAAAATGTCTAGGAACTCTCCACTTAATGAAAATGAAAAAGGACAAACTTCTGCCTATAAACTGGAAGGAAAATCTATAAGTTTCATTGCAAGAGAACTATCGATGTCCCGAACAGTTGTGAGGAAATTATCTAAAGAACCCTGAATTGTATGGCACCGGAAAACATCCTGGTCGTCCACCTAAAATTACAAATGCAGCAAGACGTCGACTTTTCCGAGATGCAATCAAGGACAATCAAGCTCTAGATATCTGCAAAAATCTCAGAATTTACCCATCACTCCAAGAAGAGTTCGTCAACTTCTGCATGAATCGCCAAATATCGTCTATTGAAACAGGAAGACAGCTCCTGCTTTAACCGATAAACACAAGAAGATGCGCGTAGATTGGGTAAAGAAAAAAAGTAACACAGACAAAGGAGAAATGGGAAATCGTGTTTTTTTCTGAGGAAAAAAAGGTTAATTTGTATGGGTCCGACGGCTACCAGTGTTACTGGCATAATTTAAGAAAGGAGAAGCAGCTGTTTTCAAAAAGACCATTTGGAGGAGGATCTGTTATGGTTTGGGAAGCTTTTTCTGCGTCTGTAAAGGCTGATTTAGTAGTGATGGAAGGAAAAAAAAAATTCTGCTCGATATATCAATGTCTTGGAAAAAAGTCTTGTCCCATTTATGAATTGTCTAGACACCAATAATGCCATTTTTCAACAGGACAACGGAGCTATACACACTTCTAAGCTCACGAAAGACGGGTTTAAAACAAAAAATATTGAAGTTTTGAACTGACCCACTAAGTCTCCAGATTTAAACCCAATAGAAAATTTGTGGGGAATTTTGTCAAGAAGAATATACAAAAATAAACGTCAATTTGAAGATAGAGAAACTTTAAAATCTTGCATTAAACAGTATTGGAATTAAATTCCATCTGAAACTCACAGAAAACTTATTGATTCAATGCAAAATAGGTTTGTTGAAGTATTACAATTGAAAGGGAATAAATGTAAAAATTGAATTTTGTACAATTTTGCTGTTAAATACAAATTTTCAAAACTGTCTTATGCTAATTTCCACCCTTGAAAACGTATTTTTCTTAATAACTTTTTTAATAACTTTTTTGGTGGAAAGTTGTTATAAAATCGAATATATATATTAATACTATCGGATCTAGGTACCACACACAAATTTTCAGAGGGATTTGTGCAGTAATAAGAAAATTATTAACAATTTCATGGGATGTCTTATACTTATTTCCACCACTGTACGAAGGATAGAAAGTTGTGGCGAGTCATGACCAGCCACGCAATAAAAAGACATGATACATAATAGAAGAATATTAAAGAAAATTTAGAATCGTTTTAAAAGATGTCTAACGTTACTGTGCTTTAAAAGATTTGGAAAAACAAATAAAGTTCAAGCAAAGTTCTTGTGAAATTTCAAATATTAAAGTAAAGTCATGTTTTAGAAGATAGGAGCAATTTCATTAGGTACTTGAATCACTTTTGCCTTACTTTACGTCACAAAGGGCACTGAAAAGTTCTCGGCCCATCTTACTAAGGTACAGTGAGTCCCCGGTATTCGCGGGGGTTAGGGACCAGAACCGTCCTCAAATAGTTAGAATCCACGAATACTTATAACCCCGCCTAAAAGTGCTTATAAGTACCTATTTTGATTGTTAAAACTCCATATACCTTAAACTTTCATCCTAAACACTTTGGAAACATTTCAGACCCTTCTGAAAACATTTTTGAAAAATAGTATTGGTTACCCTACACTTAGCGTAAATTTTCTATCATAAGTACAATAGCCGTATTTAATTACGCATAGATCGATAAAACCATTGAAAATACTGTATAAAATATATGTAGCAAGACATAAAATATAGTTTACATTTTTCTAAAAACAGAACTGTTGTGATAACCCCAGACTTATATTAAGCCACTTTTAAGACCCCAGCAGCCCCTAAAAAAGAACAAAGCCCAAGCACTACACATGTTTTTGCGTTTGTTTTTTATAATGATGATGTACAATTCTGCCAATTTTTACCATAAAATGGACTGTTATATGTTTTAAGTCACTTAAATAACAGAAAAATATACAAGAATATTTTAAATATGTTCTATTGAAAACATAAGCGAATCGAGGGAGTTCTCAGCGAATAATTTCTACATATGTTCTTCAGAAAAGCAAGCGAATATTCGGGGTTTCCACGAATAACAAGTACACATGTTCTAAAGAAAAATCCGCGAATGAGTGAAGCCGCGAATGTTGAAACGCGAATAGGCGGGGGCTCACTGTATATAAAAAATGTTGGTTATTTGTTGAGATTTTGGAAAGTTCTCTGTACCGAAAACTTTTCTGTACTTCTTATAAATAGATCAAGCCAAACGCAAAAAGAAATTGGAAATGCGAGATATTTATTTATCACATCAAATAAACATCTCATTTGAAACCGATTTCAATCTCAAACATGTGTAGAGCAAACTACAAATAAATTACAATGATAATAGCTTTTATTCACAAACCTTGATATACACCCTTGTGCAAATTAATTGAAACAAAAGGAATAAATCCGCTATTATTTACTTTTTTTTCGTATTTGAAACATGAGCCAGTTGTCAGTACTTCGTATATCCATTCCACAAAGTCTTTCCTTGCAGATTGACCACAGATTTTCGATTGGATTTAAATCAGGAGAGTTTCCGGGCCAATCTATACTACTTTGATTTGTTCACTGGTAAGGCTTGCCAGTGTGTTCGTACTGAGTTACAATTTTCGTACGTTTCCTTGGAGTAACGTCCATTGCAGAGAATAGCCATAGGGCAACTAATCGACAGTCGAGACAATAATAGCCTTCGACCTTCTTTTTTGCATTTTAATGATAAAAATCTGATACAATCACGGATGATGCAATACTTTTCAAGGCCAAACAAATTTCATCATACACCCCGAAAATACATTCATATTACTGCACACCACTGCAAATGACCTAATCTAAGGAAAAATAGAAATCGATTACACCCTGTCACTCCAGTGGGTCTAAAACTGACAGAATGGTGAGAGAAAGGAAACTAAAGCAGTTGTTTCAATTAATTTGCACAAGGGTGTAAATGAATATTTCAACAAATCGAAATTTTTCTTATAGCTGTTCTAGTGTTTCACGTCCTGTGTAGCTAATTAATTTTTATAATGTTCAATTAAAGTCATCATCGAAAATATATGAAGCAGAAAACTAAAAGAGTTTAATTTCCGATGTGATTGTCAAGAATGGAATACTTTAATTTAAACAGAGAATCAATAGTCTCTATGGTTTAGGAGGTAAAAACAGAAAAAAATACAAGTGAATATGAAAAAAAAAACGGTTTATATTTTCTACGCTAATTGGTTATTTTCCAGCATGATTTTCTCTTTTTATTTTTCAAATCTTTAAATTATATTTGGTGTCTAATTTGGCATTTTCAGATCAGTGTTTTAAAAAAACAAGCTAAAACAACATGCTTGCATCAATGTATCTTTCGACCTTCTTTTTTTGCATTTTAAAATACATTAAAATCTTCTCTGATATGTTTCAAATAATGTGGTTATTTAAGAGATTTTGTGGGTATGAATTCACCAGCAATTCATAAGGATATGATATGTCCCGGAAAGGGATATATTTGAACGAAGTAGCTAAGTGGTTTTGGCTATAATAACCAAGTAGAATATGGTAGCAGTAATCGACTGGTACGCGTCGTAGTCACAGGTAAGAAGTATAGATCAATGGCGTAGTCCAATGGGCGTCGTTATAGACTTGGCTCTCAGACTAAGGCTCTTGACTCTCCTACACGTCCGTCGGTATTTATGACGGACACCAGCCAATCATATTCCAGTGAGGGGGAACACAGGTGTATGCATATTCCATTATATCAGGATATAATAAACCATCAGTGAGCTCTCAACTCAGGGAATTTAATAACATTTTTAAATGCGGTAGAAAATAAATCACGTATAGTCCGAGATAGATAGATAGATAGATAGATAGATAGATAGATAGATAGACTTCTCTGGTTTGCCGAAACACAATTTGTATTGTGATAGATAGATAGATAGATAGATAGATAGATAGATAGATAGATAGATATGAACAGATTGATATAGATAGATAGATAGATAGATAGATAGATAGATAGATAGATATGAACAGATTGAGATAGATAGATAGATAGATATGAACAGATTTAGATAGATAGATAGATAGATAGATAGATAGATAGATAGATAGATAGATAGGATTTTCTTCAATGCTGTGCCTTTCAGTTTTCCCAGTTCTTGCAAAAGTGCCATAGCAGCCAACTCCGAGATTGTAACCCACCCAGACACCCTATCCTCGCAGCGCTCTCTCCCTTCCCAAAGTCTCAATTTCAAATGTGTGAACCTGGTCTACGGTTGGGTCATCCAACGGCCGGCCTATTCTCCCAGCGAAACAAAACCTGTCTCACTGGTTCGCACTTTTGATCAAAAAAGCTGCGACAATTTGGGTGGATGTATCACTTAAAGGCGGTTTATTCCACATGTGGCCGGCAGATATGGAAATCACAGAGTTATGCAGGAAGTGCCGGAGGGGTGGGCACGATTGCCGCGCACTTATCACTGACTCAATAATGAATGGGAATGGATCTTTTTTCTTTCTTTCTTTCTTTCTTTCTTTCTTTCTTTCTTTCTTTTTTTCTTTCTTTCTTTCTTTTGTTTTGTTTGCTTGTATCTCATCCCTTTCTTTCGCTTCCATTTTCTTTCCTTTTGTCCTGACTTTATTTTTTCTTTCACTTTTTAGTCTGCAAGACTTTCTTTCTTTCTTTCTTTCTTTCTTTCTTTCTTTCTTTCTTTCTTTCTTTTATATGCATATGTATGTCTTTATCTCAAATGCACCTGTGTATACCAATATACGAACTTGTATGCCACTTCATGGCTCTCTTTATTCTAAAATCATTTTAATACACTCCAAATTTCAAATTATCTTCGCAACTTCATTTGAAGTTTCTAGTCATAATTTATTTGTGAAAATGTGTGTCTTTGCTGTAAATACTTACACTATTTGTTAAATTCAATGTGCGCGTGTGTGTGAATGTAAATGCAATATGTGAATGGCAATTTCAATAAAACAAAATACGATTATAACTGCATAGGTCAAACTTTCTGATTTGCATATGCGTTACTCTTTTCTTTTAACCTGTTTGTGCATGTGTGTGTCTGTGTCTGTGTCTGTGTGTGTGTGCGTGCGCTTGTGTGGTGTGTGTATGCGCACGCGTGTTTGGTGTGTGTGTGTGTGTGTGTGTGTGTGTGTGTGTGTGTGTGTGTGTACTAATCATAAAAGTAAACTCATTCATTTACAGTCGAAATCATTTGAGCAGCCATACTATTTTAAAAGCTCTTTTGACTCCAAACTCAAAAGTGGCTAACGACACTGTTTGATATTTATCTCCGGAAACCTAGTTATCGGGTTGGTGCATAATTATCAGATGTTTTTAAACAATATTTATTGTGAAAAAAGAAACATAACAATTCAACAATAACATTTTCAAATGAATATGATTATCGACAAGCATCTTTATAACCTGAAAATAACATATTTTCATTAAAAAAAAAATGTAAAGAAAACTAATTATTATTAACAAATAACTCGCCTAGAAAAATGCCTGATAATTATGCACCAACCCAATATGTTTATATTTTTTATCGACACATTTTCGCTGCTTCTTTTCTTCTTTTTCCTGTGAATTTCCTTTTCTTTTTCAAACACCGATTATTTTTTTTTTATTTTTCGTTAAAACTTTTTTAGAACAAATTTCTATCTATTTAGCAAATTATTGGTTGATTAAAAATAATACTGTCTTAATTGTGTTAGCAATAAAAGAAATTCCAGAAGGAAAATTAAGAACTAAAATTTAACTTTAAAGCATATTATAGTATATGTGTGAATGTTATTGATGAGTTGTTTATTTTGCGACAACATCCGTTCCTAACATATATCGGCAAAATTGATTTGGTTGTATATTGGTCTTGTGAACTATTAACAGAAACGAAAGTATTTGAAAATACAAAATACAAAAATAAAGTGTAAATGATCTGACGCATAAGAGAGAGAGAGAGAGAGAGAGAGAGAGAGAGAGAGAGAGAGAGAGAGAGAGGACGGAAGTAAATATATTCATGTATGCGTATGTATGTATTCAAATGTATTAACTGCCGCTTGACCACGTAGTACGTTGTTTTCAATATAGCAAGGGAGGATTAGCCGTATAAGGTCACCAGCTAGTAGTGCAAATGTCATATTTCATCTTTGGGTATGTGATGATGACCGCAGTATCGGAGAATGGACAAAATTAATTTATCGATTCTGATGTTGGTGATTTTTCCAACTGTTTATATACACACCTAGAGATCCGCTTTGAAAAGGTTATTCGATTCTCGTTGGCCTTATATCCTGGTTGTGAAAGCTTTATGATTTTTGGTCGAACTCTGGCTTTGTTTGCCTGGCGATTTTTATTATCCGTCTATTTTTGTAGATAGTAAAATTTTCAAGTTATCGTTATTTATTATTATTTATTTCTCTATAATCACATGCTTACAACAAAAATATGTCTTTTCCTTGGGTATTAAGAGATTACAAAAAGTGTTATTAGCCTCCGATTCAATTGATTCATATTGAAATTATCATTAAGTAAGAACACTTAAGTTAAGTAATATTCCACATTATTAACTTTATGCTAAGATAAGAAATTTAAACCTGATTGTATAAAAAGTGTAATATTTAGAAAAGGATCCTAGGTCATTCATGAAATACAGGCAAAGTGACCAAGTATTTATTTAATAAAAATTAATTGGTATCTTTCAGTAATTTTTATCGGGTGCACTTTTAACATACACAAGACTTCAAATGAAAAATTTCAAATAAGAAATTAAGACAGTGGTTATTTAATCTATTTTATTCTAAATGCACCAAAAAACATCTCAGCTATTTGTCTGTGATAAAAGAGTCGTCGCATGTTTTCTTTGTCACTTAAGGAATACATTTCAACTATAATTTCAAGATTTTCAAATACCCAAGGAAAAATACGAAATCTGCGCATTTCATTTGAAATGTCTCAGGGGTGTGTCTGTTAAAACTTACCGGAAAATTCATTTTTGACTATATTTCCCCTTACGTTTTCTTACTTTTTTATTATCTTTCTTTTCGTTTCCTTTTGACACCCCCTCTATCTATCTATCTATCTATCTATCTATCTATCTATAAGATATATCATATATATATAGTTACAAATTAAATAAAAATGGCACTCACGTTATATTCCTCAAGTAACTATTACAGAAAAAATTAAATAGAATTCTTGCTGACATTCAAACTAGCAATCTCTCAAAACCATAACCCTATATATATATATATATATATATATATATTAGATATATATCTTAGATATATATATAAGATATATCTTATATATATATATATATATATATATATATATATATATATATATATATATATATATAGATAGATATATATATATATATATATATATATATATATATATATATGTATGTATGTATATGTATGTTTGTGAGTGTGAGATTCACAGACGGTACTGTTTCACTATATTACAGCTAATCAGTGCGACTAGACACATCGGAATGCCACAAGCCAGGATTGAAACCGAATCGATTTTGTGTCAGTTAGAGTTTCTACCACTAGGCTATCTTCATTCGACATAATGAGGCAGCTAAATCTAGCGTATTGTTTTTACAAATGTAAATAAATGTCAATCAGCCGGAGTGCTACATTTATTTTACTGAAGAGCTTCGCATTAACTCAATTAGCTTCTCATTCAACAGTGCTCAATTGAAATATATATAGTCATCCACAGACAGATGCCCAGTAGAGAGAAAGGCGAATTTTTGCGTATTTATTTCTTCATAAGCACACCAGTCACTCAGAGAACTCAAGAGCTAGGAGAGTCTTGCATTATCAGCAGTAATAAAGACTGTTTACAAATTCGTTCCTTACTCCCCACACCGCTCGACCGATTAAAATATTTTATCGAGAGCTAATATCGTCATCCACAGACAGACTGTTTCGCTGTATCACAGCTCATCAGTGTGGTTAGACATTTGATCGCTTCAGGTCAACCGATTTGGTATCACCCGGAGATTCTAACTCCCTAGGCCATTGACGCCCAGCAGAGAGAATGACGAATTTTTGCGTATTTATTATTGTATATTTTATGAAAAATTCTTTCCTGAAGCTTTTACTTCAGTTTTAATTTAAAGTTAATAGATTAAATTTAATATTTACAATAAGCAAATTATTTTGCTGTATTTCAAAACTAATCTAAATTGTCTGGAAGAATTTTTTAAATCGATAAAATTCGCTGATTTTAGAGCCATTTTTAGACATCTGTTAGCACAATGTAATTCTCTTTATTAAAACATCTTTAAAAAATAAAATATATATTTCGGAAACTTTCTTTGGTGAATATTAGTTGATTTAAAGTATAATTAATCTGATTTGAAACAAGTATTACTTTTAGTTTAAAATCCCGCAGAAATGTCTTTTTTTTACATGAAGGTAGGTGTTGGGTTAGTGTTAAGGTTTCGAGAGGCTGCTAGTTTGAATGACAAGATAAATTCTAATTTTTATCTTTAACTGTTACTTTGGGAATATAACGTGAGTGGCATTTTTATTTAATTTGTAACTACCCAGAAATCTTAAGAATTTAGTTAAATATTCTCCGTAATCTAATGTTTTATTGAATTTTAGGTACTTTGACTTTGAACTTACTATAATTATCGCTCTTATTTTGTGATAATGTCCTATATGGACGTCCGTATTTACAAAAATCGGCACGTTTATACGCATACAAAAGATTCAATATTGTTTTTAAAATATTGTGGGTCGCTGAATTGTAGTAAGCTTTTCCATTTATGATTAGTGAATATAGTTTTTATTTAATAACAATATCTAAACTCTACAAATTAATACAAAAATTTAAAAAAATATAATTTATTCTAATTATGACTTTTAAAAAATTAAACCAATTCTTGTAAAAATTCATTTTTCATCGAATTTTTTTTTTTCGGACAATAGTGTTCATAATATATCTTATTAATACAACAAAAGCTTTTGTAATAAAATAATGTCTTAATTTTGTTGTGTTTTTTTTTTAATTTTTTATTTTACAATTCAAAGCAGATTTTCTGTAACTGGAGGGGGTCCTACTTCACAAAAAAATGAGGATCAAAAAAATGATCGCCAAACTGTTCTGTGTGTAACGAATATAAACATTAAATGGTTAAATGGTACAAAAAATTCGATTTTCGAAATTTCATAAAATTGAATATGTGTGTGGTGGGGGCTTGGTAATAAATGTAAAATTCTATTTTTACAAAGATCTTCTGGAAAAAGACATTTTTAAAATAATTGAATTCATTTGTGAATAAGTCTCCAAAAAGTTTCATTAAAATCCGACAATTATTTGATTTTTGCAAGAATTTCCAAATTAATGTGTTTTTCACCGAAAAAAAAAAGATTCTAAAATTTCCTATAAGCTAATTAATGGCCCCCGCTGACGCAAGAAAAAAAAATTTTTAACCAAAATTTCGAGCGTTCTAAAAAGTATCAAAAAAATCCTTTGGTCTTTCTTCTTAATAATAACATTAAAATTTTACCGATAAAACCTTTTATTTTTTTTATTAAATTTGGAACATTTTTCTTATCATGGTATGCTCATTTTTTAGCGAATCTGTGGAGGTACATACTGATAAATATACCACATGAATTTCAGCCTTATCTGTTTTTATTAAAAATATTACTAATTACTTTTTCTTTGGTGTTGGATTTTATTATGTAACTCAATGATTGTTCATTACATTCTGAATAAATATATATAATATTACGTGGGATGCTGAAATGTTATTGTTCCGGTTATAAAGAGATTCCGTAACAAATTCTGGTGTTTAGTCATTTATTTGATTTGGTGAAGTGAAGTGATTTGGACTGAGAAGTTTTCAGTGCCCCTTGTATAGTTATTTAAAATTATTTTTTTTTAATTTAAGCTATATAAAGATTGCCATGTCTCATAAGAAAGATATCTCAAAAGAGGACCGGTATATGAGTGATAAGAACACAACGTTGAAAGTTGCGAAAAAGTTTAACAAAAATCAAAGAACAATCAAAAATGAAATTGGAAACATTGGCAAAATAAGGAAAAAAAATACGTGGCTTTAAAAATGTCCCAGTAAGAAATTTGAAACAAAAGAAAAGAGTAATAAATAAGAAAATGGAATTGACCAACAAAAAATTATTTGAAATTGATTTTGTAAATGTAAACAGAGAAATGGCACTGATTAATAGCAAAAAGATTAGTTATAGATACGAAAACAGCCCAAACCACCACCTTTAAACATCGCAAAGAAAAACCTTTAAGGCTAGGCGAAGTATATAAAACCTAATTTCTCAACAGTAACTTTTAATGATGAATATAAAGCAGATGGTTGGGTTAAACTTTTACTCACTCGTGGAAATAGTCAACAAGCAAGACAGTGTGGTTGGATGTATTGTAATCTCTTGGGCTCATATTGTAGGTAGGGACTAAGGTGATTTCAGATTTGGTGATGGTGTCAAGATAAATACAGAGAATTATTGTAAAGACGTTATTTTTTTTAATTATACAGGTTAAAAACCTTTTCGTATCCAGCAAACATAACTATAGGCCACCTTGTCAAGAAACCAACATTATAGACGAAACATGTAAACAACAAATTTAAAATTCTCTTAAAAATCCAATATTTCTCTAAGAAATGTGTTTCAAATTTAATTAATATATCTAAGAATTAATTAACAAGTATTTTGTAAACGTAATGCTTATTTTTTATTAAAATGTCATAAAAATAACGTTTATTTACACACAGTAGCCTGTGTTGTCATAGGTCAGTAACAGTAGTTTTATATTGCCATCCCTGATTATTCAAAAAATGTTAACGATATACGAAACACCAGCAGTACAATAATGAAGAAATTGTTATTTTTATGTTTAAAAATAAACCTTATATAACCAATAGTTTAAGAATGTAATGTTTTAGTCTGTATGCTTTTATGAAACTTATTATTAATGAATGATATTATTTTTATACTACATTAGAAGTATAAAAAAGAAATTAATGAAAAACTCGTTAAATGATACTTCTGATTTGAATTGATTGCTTTATCTTTTTATTATTGTTTTCTTAACATTTTGATGTCATAAAATATGTAATTTCACCCAATGAGGTTTTTATAAATATTTAAACTATAAAACTTATTAAAGGAAGTGCTAAAAATAAAGGGAAAACTGACTGAATTTTTTTCTTAGTTGGACATCCATACAAAAAAATGTTAAATTTTGAAAAATAAATAAAATTCTTTAAATAATTTTTCCATTCTTCAAATAGCTTTATTTAATAAAATGATCACTCTTGTCATTAGTAATCGGGAGAATTTCAAAATTGAATTAAAAAATTACGAATAAATCTTCCAAAAATTAATATTGTAGATTTTTCTCCGTCAAATATGAAAGAAAACAATTCATTTTATTAAATTATGCAAGCACCAACTATTTTGAGTTTTATTGAATTATTTTTGTAAGGCTTCAAGATAAATTCTAAGATTTTTCATATTTTAATGAAATAATATTGTCAGTGATTTTCTTTATAAATAAGTACTGAAAATTTAATTTAAATCCGATAATTTCCTGATTTTTGGTAGTTTTTTTAAAATATAAGGTGTGGCGTTTCTTTTTGTTTTGCTTTCATTTCAGAAAAAAGGCGTCTATTTTCGCGGCGTCTATTTTCGCGGCGTCTATTTTCGCGGCGTCTATTTTCGCGGCGTCTATTTTCGCGGCGTCTACTACATTAACAAGTAAAGTAACAAATTATTTAGGTATATAGTATATTTTGCTAATTATATGTTTCTTTAGAGCAGACTATATATATTCTATTTATTTATAAATAAAATGATACTGAACTTAGATTGCATAATAAAACCTGAGACTTTGAAAGCAAGTTATGATAATTATTTTTAATAAGGATAGATAAGCTAAATATGCCTTAAAAATTTTACCAATATCGATTATTTAATACAAATTTTATTATGAAAAAAGTTGACTTACCTAATAAAGTATGACATAGTGTATGTATGCTAGTTGAAAATGTAATTTAATCACGTAAAAAAAAATTGAAAGAAATCATAGTCATTAAAATTACAGGAATCTAGTTTCACAGATCAGACATTCTGAAATGGCTATTACGTTTTCATTCCCTTTTCTGTCAAAGGAAAATTGCTGTGCTAATGTCTCCTCGTGTTACATAAGTCAGAATAAATTAAAATGAACCGAATATTAAAAATCATTTAATAGCATCATGCATGGGTAGAAATATGCAACTTACGAGTCTATCTGATTTTTCGGTTGCTTGCTATGAGGATTTTTGTTTCAGAAATTGCACAGATTCATCGCTGGAATTTGATGAAATTATTTATTCCGAGCGAAGAAATAATTAGGAAAAAGAAAAACTATTATCATAAATAATTAAGTATGGAGGATATAGATAGATATTTAGCAAGCATTGCTAATCCTGTCGGAAGCCCACAATTCTGGTTAACTCAAAATGAATCGAACTATCAGTATCTATTTAGTCATGTGCTTTGCGAAAACAAGTGGTAATTAGCTAGAGACAAATACAAAATAGAGCAAGTTCAAAGGGAAGGCTGCTTAGACTTAATGTTATAAGGGCCGCATTACCGTTTAACAAGAAGTAAGTGGAAGTGACAAAACAGCAAAAGGAGGTAAGACGTGATTGAGATAAGTAGATGATACTATTTACATTATTCGGACTATTGTCTTCCTTTTTGTCGCCATATTTATTACAACGTTTCGGCCGTTGTACGCTCCAGCCTTCTTCAGATGGTTGGAATGTCGAACGGAACCTTTTATTTTGCTCACTGGGGTAGACTGAGAACTTGGAGAGGGAATTAAGCAGAAGATAACTGATAACTGACATCAATTAGACATGGCACGTGGAACTAGAACAGTCTACACCAGTAAGCGAAATAAATGGTTCAGTTCGACATTCCAACCACCTGAAGAAGGCCGGAGCGTACAACGGCCGAAACGTTGTAATAAATATGGCGACAAAGATGAGGACAATAGTCCGAATAATAAATATGGCGACAAAGATGAGGACAATAGTCCGAATAATAAATATGGCGACAAAGATGAGGACAATAGTCCGAATAATGTAAATAGCGTACATAATACCTCATCTCAGAAATATAGACACATATAAGTAGATGAGTTTTTATTTCCCGTGATTTACAAGGTTCGAATGTTTGCTCGTTTCGGAGTAGCGTTTATCAGTTCGTTCGGGTTATAACACAAGTCGAGATAGATTCACTGCAGAAAATCGACACATGGGGGAAAAGTTCCACGATTTTATCACATTTTAGTAGTACGGTGGAGTAATGGATAGCGGCTCGGATTGCGGATTCGGAGTGCCGATTCTAATCCATTACATCCACTTACATGCTAATACCCTTGGGAAAGGTATGAATCCTCCTCTTCTCCCCCCAACTATGGGTAAATAGCAGGACAGACCGGGTTCTGTATCTTTGGATGGCAACTGGTCTACCGCAGAAAGAAATGGCAACCTACTACAGGAAAAAAATCTGCCTCATTAGTCATATATCGATGATCGCCTAAGCGTGTATCACGCATAGTACATAACTGAGTAGTCGAGAGTTAGCTGGTTTAGTCGCTGATCAAGGGCATCGCTGTTAATGGAAGCGCCTTGGTACCGCTGCTGATGACCTGGACAGTCGTGTAGTCTGCCGCGTTCAGTTAACCTTCCTGCTGTGGTGGTCCGTCGCTAATGCCAGCCGGGTCGGATTTATATTCGTCAGTGGAATCGTCGTTGGTTTCATAGTCAGTTAGTGACTCAGAAACGGCTACTACTGTGAAAACCGCGTGGGACTTTCTTTTTTCTTCTAATTGATCAAAAAAAGATGTTTTATGGCCCTGGTATTTTGGGACGGTATTCCGGAAATGGGTACGTGATGCCGGACAAAATTAAGGTCTGTTTTTGTCATATGAGCTATGGATGCTGAAGTGAGCATTTTCGTTTGAATCAAAGAATTGGAGTTCCAACAGAGTACGACAATATTATAGTAAAAATCTTAAAAAGTTTCATTAAAATAGTTCTATGAAATATGTTCATAAAAATAAATTACTCACGTCGGTTATGTTTACCAAGTCAAATTGAACTGATTTATATGAGACTCATCAAGATATGCAGCCGCTGGGCGAAAAGTTGGATTCCTTAAATAAAAGGAATTTTCTTGAGAAATTTGGCAGAGCTGAAGAAATATATTGATACATTTTCACATTTTTGTACTTACAGAAATATATTTGGCTTGGTATATATATTAATTTACCTTGCTGAATGTCACGAAAGTTAACCATCAATAATTGAAAAACTGTCACAACATAATTGTCATTAATGTTCATTTGGCCTTATGCTTGATAAAACCTTCTACGCTTGCGCATTCACTTACTATTTTGGAATTACTGTCGAAAACCTTTCTTGATTATTTAATGAACACCATTTGGTTGCTGATGTAGAGTAATTGGCCATGGTTAAGTGTAATTGGCAAAAAATACCCAACAAACGGAATTGACAAAGTTTGTAATAAACAATAACAAAAGAGATAAAAATAAAGAACAAGGCAAAATAATACTAAGCAAACGATATACAGTGTGGTCCTAAAGTCTTGTCACCATTACATGATATAATTTTCTATTATAGATAGCTGACACGAGATCCTACACTTTGGAAGAGAGGTAGTGGGTGACAAGACTTTTTCATCACCCTGTATATTCAAGACAAAACTAGACAAAGCAATAGTAATACGGCAAAAAATTCACAAAGTAAGAATGGCGTTCACAGAGTAAAAATGGCGTTCACAAAGTAAAAATGGCGTTCACAGAGTAAAAATGTCGTTCACAGAATAAGAATATCGTTCACAAAGTAAAAATGGCGTTCACAGAATAAAAATGGCGTTCACAAAGTAAAAATGGCGTTCACAGAGTAAAAATGTCGATCACAGAATAAGAATGTCGTTCACAAAGTAAAAATGGCGTTCACAGAATAAGAATGGCGTTCACAAAGTAAAAATGGCGTTCACAAAGTAAAAATGTCGATCACAAAGTAAGAATGGCATGCACAAAGTAAGAATGGCGTTCACAGAATAAGAATGGCGTTCACAAAGTAAAAATGGCGTTCACAAAGTAAGAATGGAGTTCACAGAATAAGAATGGCGTTCACAAAGTAAAAATGGCGTTCACAAAGTAAGAATGGCGTTCACAAAGTAAAAATGGCGTTCACAGAGTAAAAATGTCGTTCACAGAATAAGAATGTCGTTCACAAAGTAAAAATGGCGTTCACAGAATAAAAATGGCGTTCACAAAGTAAAAATGGCGTTCACAGAGTAAAAATGTCGATCACAGAATAAGAATGTCGTTCACAAAGTAAAAATGGCGTTCACAGAATAAGAATGGCGTTCACAAAGTAAAAATGGCGTTCACAAAGTAAAATGTCGATCACAAAGTAAGAATGGCATGCACAAAGTAAGAATGGCGTTCACAGAATAAGAATGGCGTTCACAAAGTAAAATGGCGTTCACAAAGTAAGAATGGAGTTCACAGAATAAGAATGGCGTTCACAAAGTAAAAATGGCGTTCACAAAGTAAGAATGGCGTTCACAAAGTAAAAATGGCGTTCACAGAGTAAAAATGTCGTTCACAGAATAAGAATGTCGTTCACAAAGTAAAATGGCGTTCACAGAATAAAAATGGCGTTCACAAAGTAAAAAATGGCGTTCACAGAGTAAAAATGTCGATCACAGAATAAGAATGTCGTTCACAAAGTAAAAATGGCGTTCACAGAATAAGAATGGCGTTCACAAAGTAAAAATGGCGTTCACAAAGTAAAAATGTCGATCACAAAGTAAGAATGGCATGCACAAAGTAAGAATGGCGTTCACAGAATAAGAATGGCGTTCACAAAGTAAAAATGGCGTTCACAAAGTAAGAATGGAGTTCACAGAATAAGAATGGCGTTCACAAAGTAAAAATGGCGTTCACAAAGTAAAAATGGCGTTCTCATGCAAAAGGGATACGACCGAGATAAGACAGAACAAAAATATAACGGATGATACTGAGAAGTGGTCCATTGTATTGATTAGGAAAAAATCCCAGCATGCATCTGTATGATATATCTATAAATTTAAGAAGGGGATGTTTTTCAGTCATTACTAACAGAAATGGAACCAACAGTTGAGTTTTCTTTCTTCTAGGTGAATGCAGAGAAATATAAGCACAGTACTTTACATCTAAAATGCAAAGCACTGGATCTTTCGTCGATTCCAAGACCTCGTATCAAATATTCTAACCTGAAAGTTATTACCGATCATATATTAATAGCGGCTCAATCTAAGTCAATCATTTTTCATGCCATTATCAAAGAAACAAAGCGCGAATGAATTCACACTTAATGGAAAAATCAACAGAATTCAGCATTCGGATTCTAATGAACAGAGATCAGAGCAGAACTGGAAATAGGAAAGCCATGTGTTATTGTTCAAGAAACTAGATCAGGTGTTCTCAATCGGTGTGCACACGGGCCCTAGGGGTCCATGTAATTTTCCTGGGGATCCACAGGCAAAATATTGGGGTTCACAATGATATTTTGGTGGTCCATGAAGAAAGCCAACTCAGAATGGTTTTTATTTTTAAATTTCTACTGTAATTTACACTGTATTGAAATATATATATATATATATATATATATATATATATATATATATATATATATATATATATATATATATATATATATATAATGATTCTTTTCTTTATTTATTTTATACCTCCACTGAATTTTTGATACCTAAGATATAAAATTCATTACATTATTTACATTATTCGAACTATTGTCCTCATCTTTGTCGCCATATTTATTACGTTTCGGCCGCTGTACGCTCCGGCCTTCTTCAGGTGGTTGGAATGTCGAACTGAACTTTTTATTTCACTTACTGGGGTAGAGTGTTCTAGTTCCACGTGTCATGTCTAACGGATGTCAGTTACCGGTTATCTCCTGTTAATTCCGCTCTCCAAGTTCTCCACTGCCTTAACCGAGTATTGAACTCAAACTTTGCTTTTGTACTTGTGGTCCCTCCCCACTCATAACCAGATCAGGAGTTTTCAACCGGGGTCCATATGGGTCCTAGGAGTCCACAGGCAAAATATAACAAATTGGGGGTCCACAATGATATTTTGGTGGTCCATGAAGAAATCTAACTCAGAATGTTTTTTATTATTAAAAATTAAATTTCTACTGTAATTTACACTGTATTGATATATATATATATATATATATATATATATATATATATATATATATATATATATATATATATATATATATATATATATATATATATATATATATATATATATATATGATTCTTTTATTTATTTATTTCATATAGGAACCTCCACTGATTTTTCGTTATCTATGGTTTAAAATTATTTTTTAAAAATGAAAATCATTCTTGAAGATTTCATTTTAGCTTTAACTGAAATCTAAATGATTAAATTTATTATTTCAAATAAGTAAAATATTCTGGTGTATTTCAGATAGAAATTATGTAGATTGGAATATCAAATAATTGCTCAATTTTTTTAAATTTTCTTAAAAGCGGCCATTTTCTTAATTTTAAGAAATTTGTAAACAAAACAAATTTATCGATTTTTAAAATATTCCAGAATTAAATCATATATTTATGACACGTAATTTGAATAAAATTAGAAAATTTAAAGTTAGATTAATCTGATTTGAAAGAAATATTACTTATAGCATTAAAAAAAAAAAACAATATACAAGAATTTCTTAACGATGGCCCGCGTCTTTCTTTGATCTTGAGCAGCATCAACCACACGGAATTCCTTGAATAAATATACCTTTCTTTTATTTTTAATCACTCACTTAACATAAATTGGTTTATTAAAATTTTTAACCAGTGTGCATAAATAAATGCTGCAGTGAATTCAATTTCCTGAAGAGCTCTGCTCCCCATGGCCTTGACCATGGAAGAAACATTGTAATACTGTAATACAAGATATTAGCCAATAAAAATTATTATTATTATTATTATTATCATTATTATCATTATTATTATTATTAGTAGTAGTAGTAGTATTGTAGTATGATTTATTTGCATTAAATTAGTTTTCATTTAAAAATAAAGCTTAATTATATATTTCTTTGATTATTAAAACCTCAAAATTTTTATTAGTGAAAAATAGAATATTGTCTTATGTCAAGTAAGGGGTCCATCAAGAACAAAAAAAATAAAAAAGAAAGAAAAGAAAAGAAAAGGGATCCATGGGTAAAAAAAGGTTGAGAAACATTGCTCTAGATGAAGAAATGCAATTTTCATTATCAGAATGCTGTCAGAACGAGCCACGGAAATACAGAAAGACCTATACCTGTTTTTTTTTTCAGAGATTACATAAGGTACAATGCAAAGAAAATGTTAGGGAAGCTTAATCTGAATTGAAAGGATATACGAATAAATCGAAATCTCTATCTTTATCTATAAAAGGCAGGATGTGTGTGTGTGTGTGTGTGTGTGTGTGTGTGTGTGTGTGTGTGTGTGTGTGTGTGTGTGTGTGACGAATGCACGGCCGCAATTTTCGACGGATTTGCACCAAAATTTACATGCACATGCTCCAAATTAGTGGGAAGGCCAAGACTGACGTTGCATTTCCCAACTCCCATCGATAGTGGAAATAATCGATTTTTCATGCTTCTACGGCAGTTTTCATGTAGTTTGCGGCCATTTTGTACTGGCCAGAGTGAGAGCCTATAGCTGGCTGCCATGAATAGGCAGGAAGATTCTATTGGCTAGCGTGAGTGCCAACAGCTGACTGACATGAATGTTAACTAGCATGCAAAAAAAAAAAATCGATAGCTGCATTCGTCACAAGTGGGAAAAATTTAAATCTGCATGGCACTTTACTCCAATTGGCACATTCGCTTGCTTAAACTCAACGTTGATTCTGATTCCGCAGAAATGGGTTGGGTACGAAAAAGTATTTGTTGTTAACATTCTTTTTTCATTCGGTTTTTACAGTTACGAGTCCTTTTTTTAAGCTGATCGTTTTGTGTTCATTTTGTTTAGTTCTTTTTTCGTAACAGATTTAATGTTTAGTATAGAGCTTAGAAACAATTCGCAGTGTGAGATAGCCAAGAAGTAAGGCATGTAGCAACATCAGCACGGCAAAGGGCACTCCTTTAAAGGAAAGGAAGGACAAAAATATTTTAAGTCAAGTGTCGTCCGATTTTTGAATCAAGCACGGGCAACGCCGGGTCATGCTGCTAATAAGGAGTAAACGGCTTTTATTTGAAATGAGAGCGAATGAAATAAGTAAACCAAAACAAAAAGAGGAGTACGAGAAGAGTATTTTTTTTACTATCCAACGAGATGATTGGAAGAGAATTAATGTTCGTACCAAGATTTTATTATCGGCGGACACAATATTAGCAACATAATCTACACAAATAAAACTATACTGACTGCAGACTCAGAAAACTGAAAGAGGCTCGGATTGAGGAATCGGAGAGCCGAGTTCGAATTCCAGTCGAATCCATTACATTCACTTACGTGCTAATACCCTTGGGAAAGGTATGAATCCAACTCTCTTGGCCTGAAGAGGCACGGTGGGAGTAATAGATAGCGACTTGGATTGAGGAATCGGAGAGCCGAGTTCGAATTCCAGTCGAATCCATTACATTCACTTACGTGCTAATACCCTTGGGAAAGGTATGAATCCTCTTCTTCCTCCAGCTATGGGTAAATATCAGGACAGACCGGGTTCTATAGCCTTGGATGGCAATTGGTCTTACCGCAGAAAGAAATGGCAACCTACTGCGTGAAAAATCTGCCTCGTCAGTTAATGTATCGAAAGATACATGATCGCCTAAGCGTGTATCACGTATGGCACATAACTGACTGACTTGAGAGAAGTAATAAAAAAGGATTGACTATTGATTGTAACAAGATGGGATGCATGGCTGCGAGTAAAATATATAGCGCAAAGTGTGATTTTGGGACGTCAAAATGATGGGGAACTTCAACACCTACAAAGTTTAATAATAGATAATGGAAAGTATGACAGAAAAATTAGAAAACGCATATGAATAGAGAAAGATTTTTTTTTTTTAGAAATTGGGTAAAGGGCATTAGAAATGAAGAAAAAAATCCTGGAATCTTACTTATTATAAAATACAGATTGTGTGTGTGTGTGTGTGTCTGTACGTTTATATATTGGATCGGATTTCCTACATTTTTCAACCGATTTCAACAAAACTTCACAGGACTACGTAAAATTACCTTGCGGTGGTTCTAGCAGCGCCAAAAATTGGAAAAACACAATTGTTTTTGCATAAAATAAATTTGAAAACACGATTAAGAGGCATCACGAGAATGAAAGGGGGACAACTCATATCGAGTTATACTTATTATAAAACCCAGGTTATTTGTGTGTGTGTGTGTTCGTTTATATATGGGGTCGGATTTCCTACATTTTTCAACCGATTTCAATAAAACTTTACTTTTTTTGGCAGGTAGTGTTTCTTATTGTCTTGCAAACTTTTTTCTTTATTTTTACATTCAGAACACTTTAAAAATTCCATTTACAAGACAATTGTTTTATAATAAAATTCTATTCAATCGGTAGACTCATGACGATTGAAAACAATGTTTTTGTTTGAGTTTGGGTTTGACCAATTCGTAAAAAAAAAAAAATAATAATTAAGACATGCATGTCCGTCAACGTTAAACAATAATCTTTGTCAATTTTATTTTTCAGTCTTTATGATAGTCGATACTTGATCTATCTCTTACTGTTACATCCCCGGGCAACGCCGGGCTCTACTGCTAGTGTTATATAAATGTTTAACTTCTTGTATGACCGTAAATTAAATTTCAGTTGTATATGCTGTATAAGAAACAGAATAAAAACTGATAATCCAATTCGACTGTAACTATTTATCCACTAAGTTAACGTTATCCGATAGCTACTGATCGAAAGACTTTTCTATTATCATTTTTCTGCTTTTAAACACACGCATACAGCATACATGTGTGTTTGTAGGATGTATACTAGTATCCAAATCAAAAGTACTCTTTAGCACTCTTTAGCTTTCTAGGGTTAAAATGAAAGAAAGACAAAACTGCATATGAGGAAAAAATACCTTGGAATCTCTCAGGATAAGTGGGGACCATGAATCAAATTAAATTACATTACCTTATCACCTCCAATGTCCAGATTCAAGACAGTGTCTGTCCGCCTGTTTGTTTTATATATATATATATATATATATATATATATATATATATATATATGTATATATATTTGTTTGTTTTATGTCCTTTTTACGACAGCGAATGATGGATGATTTCCTCAAAGATGAAGAAGGGACTCGAGGCGTGGTTCTACAGAAGGATGCTGAAGATATCATGAACCGAGCGTGTGAGCAACGATGAGGATGCAAACAAGGAGGAGGCTTATACTTAACATAATGGAAGAGGCAGCTGAAGTTTCTGGGACACAATGAGGAAGGAGGGCCTGGGGAATCTGATACTCACGGGTCGAATAGGGGGGAAAGAGAGACAATCGAAAACAACGCATGTCATACCTAGCGGGCTTAAGCAAGTGGATAACAGAATGTGGTCTGGGGAGGTGGCAGAGGGAAGGAACTTGTTGAGAGCTGCAGGGGATAGAAGGATGTGGAGAGCCATGATCCCCTACGTCCTGAAAGGACACGGCATATAGGAAGAAACAAAAAGAAACTACACAGTGCTTTTTTTTTTTTTTTTTTTTAGATTATATATATATATATATATATTTGCTTATATGTATAAATACATAAACACACTTCCAGGTATATACAAATATGAGAGCCTTTTTGCATACTTGTACGTAGATGTACACATATATATGCCCACCCACATATATCCGTGCATCCACATATACACTCACACACGTGCATATACACGTTATAGAATCTTTTTATGCTTACTTGCACACATATATACATGCATACAACTATTTCCTATATATATATATATATATATATATAGAGAGAGAGAGAGAGAGCTCTATATATATATATATATATATATATACAGTGTAACCCGGATATAAGAGACCCGGATATAAGAGACCCTGATATAAGAGAAACCCGGATATAAGAGAGATTTTCTCTGGTCCCAAATTAGAGCCTGTGTTAATGTATATAAAATAGACCAAACCCGGATATAAGAGAAACCCGGATATAAGGGACTTCTTCTCCGGTCCCGACAACTCTCTTATATCCGGGTTACACTGTATATATATATATATATATATATATAGAGAGAGAGAGAGAGAGAGAGAGAACTATATATATATATATATATATATATATATATATATATTATATATATATATTAAGACATTTTTATGTTTAACATTCTTTTTATAGATACAAATATTTAAGTCAATGCTCTGTTTATAATAAACAGTACTAAACAGCATTTACCGGCCTGAATGTCCGAGAAATTTTCACAGAAAATATTCGTCCTCCGACAAGCACACAAAAGAAATTCAAATTTTTAAAAGATACGGTGCTAGTAATTGTAGAATTTCCATTTATGATTATTAAATATAGTTTTTATTGAATAACACTATCACTTGACCGTTATAAATTAATAAAGAATTTTAAAAGTTTAAAAATTTAAAGAAAATGAAAACAATTCTTGTAAAAATTCATTATTCTTTGAAAAAAAAAAAGTTCATAACATATTTTATTCATAAAAAGAATTTAAAGTATTTGTTATAAAATTTTTCTTAGTTTCATTGCATTTTTTATTTTACGATTCAGAGCAGATTTTCTGTAACTTGGAGTCCTCTTTGTCCAAAAGAATTTAATGATTTAAATTCTCCTCGGACTTGTTCTTATAACTAATATAAAAATAAATATTAAGCGCTACAAAAAAGAATTTCGCTAAATTTCATCAAATTAAATAAATGGGTGGGGTGGTTAAAAAGGAATTATTTTTTCCAGAATTTTCTAATAAGGAAACATTTACAAAATAATTTCATTTATGTGTGAATAAGTCCTGAACGTTTCATTAAAAATCCGGCAAATAACTTATTTTTGGAAGAATTTCCGGTTTAATGTATTTTTTTACGGCAAAAAAACGCTTGTGTGATTTTTAACTAAATTTCGAAGGTTCTAGAAAGGATTGAAAAAATAATTGAATAAAAATATCCTTCGGTCTTTCCTCTTAACACAGATTTTGACAATAAAACTTTGTTTTTATTTAATTTTAGGTATTTTTTCATCATTTATGCTCATTTTTAGCGTATACCACACACACACACACACATATATATATATATAATTTTCTGTTGTTATATATATATATATATATATATATGAATTTTGACTTCAATGTCCACTTTTAAATATTTACATCTGTCCTGCTATTTACCCAAGGGGGTGTGGAGAAGAGAATTCATACCTTTCCCAAGGGTATTATCACGTAAGAGAATGTAATGGATTCGACTGGAATTCGAACTCGGCTTTCCGATTCCTCAATCCAAATCGCTATTACTCCCACCGTGCTTCTTCAGGCCAAGAGAGTCGGATTCATACCTTTCCCAAGGGTATTAGCACGTAAATGAATGTAATGGATTCGACTGGAATTCGAACTCGGCTCTCCGATTCCTCAATCCAAATCGCTATTACTCCCACCGAGCCTCTGCAGGCCAAGAGAGTCGGATTCATACCTTTCCCAAGGGTATTAGTACGTAAGTGAATGTAATGGATTCGACTGGAATTCGAACTCGGCTCTCCGACTCCTCAATCCGAACCGCTATCCATAACCGTGCCTTCTGCGAGAAAGCGAATACAAAACACGTAACATTACTTTACGCATAAAGTCGATTAGACTTTTATAACTAAAGTTCTTATTTAGAAAGCTAGAGCACAAATAGTTAACAGAGTAAATGTTCAAACGATTTACCTTCACAACGGACGTTTCACGTATAAACCGTTCGTCAGAGATATTTAAATCAATCTAAAAAAAAAGCAGCAAAAACTACCACAACCAATTATACACTAAATGTAAACAAGACGGAAAATCATGTAAAAATATAATTCGCTTGTAAATATCACTTCATGATTGCAACAAACACGCTTCATCTTTCACGTACAATAAACAGTTTTAAACAACTAACCTAAACCTTACCAGTAATTCAGAACTTTAAAAAATCCCCCGAGGTAAAAACAATGTTGTTTATGAATTATTATGTCCTTTGGGAGATTGCATTTCCAGTATCAATAAACAGAAAACAACATTAAATTCTTATATTGGTCACACAAGCATTCTCCTCTCTCGTACATTAACTTATCACTTATCTCAATTTAGTGCAATTCGTATATATATATATATATATATATATATATATATATATATATATATATATATATATATATATCGATCATCACATCACAAACAAAATACAACAATTAACATAAAACAAGTATGAGTAGAAAATACCAGAATACAATGCAGCAAAGAAACTTTAAAGAAAGATTGAATATGCAAAATACTCGAAAATACATATAAACAAGCTGCATTGAATGAAAATCCTTTCTCCACGGGAGATACCATTTAAAAAGACGTATAAATATTTAAAATGCATATAAATAATTATAATACGTATAAAATATTTATATACCCAATTCTGTTTTCCCTGTAAAATGGTTCCACACATGACCTTACTTATACAATAGACGTATATACAAAATTAAAAGGTAACGCTCCAAAAATACCAGGATGTAGATAACAACTATTTTCTGCGGTACTGACAGCATTTACTTCTTGATTACTGAAACGATCGAATCACTCTGACAAAAAACAAAGCAAAAAACAAAACAAAAAAACAGGAATTTGGACAGTTTATTCACAATTTTGATCTTGATGGACAACAACTAATTCGAAAATTGTAAAAATATACCAAAAAAATAAACAGAATGGCATACGATATCGTGTACAAAAAATGCTAAATTTGGTACATACATATATATATATATATATATATATATATATATATATATATATATATATATATATATATATATATGTATTTGTTTTCGGGGGCGGGGCAAGGGTCTCGTCTGCCCCGAGAGGGTCTCGTGGAGGGCCCCGAATCTATATGGGCCTTTCCACTCAACTACATTTCAATTTTCATAAGGTAGTATTCATATAAAATACAAATTTTATTGTAAGCTAATTATGTGTAATATTAATGGATCATATGCAATATAGTTGAACAATTCAACTAGAAAAATTGAAAATAAATACAATGTATTTAAATACAAATTAAAAACGTGTCATAATGAATCATTCCATCTTAAATAAGCCAACAATGTCTTGCATCAGTCTTTAACAACTACTGGAGATTTTTCTTGTTAAAAATTTGAATAATTTTAACACATTCAACATTACGGATAAAATATAGCGAATTTGTGTTTTGCATGAATAAAACAAATTCACGGATTGGACAAAAACAAATATGAACCCCGAATGACGACAAAATCTGTAAAAATTGTTCTTCCTTTAAGTGTCAGTTGTGTTTGGTTTAATTTGTAACGTATATAATTGTAGGTAGAAAAAATATTGATAAGATAGTGAGGGTCACAAAGCATTGCCCCACCCCAATCAGGCTTGCCGCTACTCGTCGGGGATTTCGTGGGTAGTACGCGTCAGCTATATATGATTTACGTGTATCAATTAAATTATCATTTGATGTCTGTATATTCATCACTTCAAGAGGACCAGTATGTCTGAGTTTCTTGCAAATATTTAAATGTAAGTTCTTATAAAAACAAATTCACTCATTTAGAAAATTTTATGACTATATTTATGAATATAAATAATAGTAAAATCAAATATTTCAATTATCTTTGAATTACAATTGGTTCGACAAACCGAGTCCGAATCGCAGTCAAGACTGTATATATGACGTTCACATTAATGTTTTTTTTTTAGGTATATATATATATATATATATATATATATATATATATATATATATATATATATGATCTGCTCCATCGATCATCATCTGGTCTTATCGCTGGAACATGAATTGATAAAGAAAATGTTAAAATAAATATCTCTTTGTAAATTGGTATCTAAAAGTTTAACAAAATTGCGTAATAATTTTAGAAGTTCTAAGATATATATATATATAGCTGGCCACTCGTATTCGAGGATTCCCCTCTAGTAGGGCGGCTAACCAATCCCTATTGCAGACGTTCGCCCAGGCGCATTTGTGGTTTATACTGCAACTATGCTGAGAAGAACTTAGTTACAGTTTCTGGAAGAGAGCGTGTTATCTAGCGTCATCAACAATTTGAACAAGGCCAGCACGCTCAAGCCCTCGGCCACGATGACTTGTGATTTCTTGCTAGCGCAGGGGTTCCGTCTACCCAATTTCTTATCAGTCACTTTCCAAAAGTGCCGCACGCTGGGATCGACCCCTCCAGTCCGAAAACATCAGGGAGTCTGCTTCCTGACAAATCGACCATGGTGAGATTCGAACCCAGGCCTCATGGTCAGAATACGAACGTCCTAACCACTTAGCCACGCGCCCATAAGATACGTATGCACACACACACACACACACACACACACACACACACACACACACACACACACACACACACACATATGACTGTGTGATGGTTGAGATTTTACATTGCCATGTTTATTAATCATCTGTTTCTTAATTGTTTGGGGCTTTCGGACGCTATTCTATATGAAAAAAGAAAAGAATAATAATAAAGGGAAACAGAAAAGTGAAATGGGCATGTGTAAGTACTTTTTTTTTTGCTCCCTTTCGCGATTTTAAAATAAATGAACCCATTTGAGGATTTGGTAGTTGATGATTAACGGGTCCTGTTTACAAACAAAACAAAAAGCCCTCCTAATGGTGCCAATGATTGTCACGTGATCATGATGAGGAAATCCAAACAGCTGAAGGTTTATCATTTCTTCTACCATAGCGACAATAACTAGAAAACCAACAACCATTTCTACGTTTAATACTTAATTAGTCAACTAAGGACCATTCTGTTATTATTACTTCTGTTAAGGCTTGCATTAGTGATTGCTGTCAGATCAAAGTCTATCTTTTCATTCCATGTAACAAATTTGGTAAAATGGTTGGCAAAGCAGTAAATCGAACGACAGAAAAACTGGTATGTAATCAACTTGAGTATATATTCAATTACTCAGGTTTCATTTTTTGAATTACGATAGCAAACAATATGGATAACTACTTGGCATTATACAACCATCGCAAATTGATAAATCTCAAATAAAAGGTCATCCGATTTTTCCTTCTGTTTGCGAATTAGCCTAACGTCATTAACACTCACTGGACAAAAGAAAGCGCTGTAATTTCAAACCTTGACTTTTTATTACGAAATCTACTTCACCTAAATATTATAAACAAAATTCACTGACCATTACTACTAATAACAGCAACAACTAGAATTACAACTGTCGCCATACGGAGAAACAATACGATTTCTATCTACCATTTGCTCTGGTGAGATGCTTGGAGATTTTGAAATGCTGATGTGGGATCTTCCACAACAAACCAGCCTTACCTCTTTTTAGGAAATGCACTCTTCCTATCTGGTAAGTAACATCCTACTTTCACACAAATATAACAAGTATTCATTGGTCAATCACCTCCAATCTAGCTTGTTGATTGGTCAGTTCCGACCAATCAAACCGCCTGCAAGCGACCAATCTGTTTTCCCGCTCATAAGCTGGGAGCCTCACGACCATTATATAAACCCAACACGTGTAAACTCCCTCGAGTTTTCTTTTCATTCATCTCTCTCGCACGTCTCATTCCTTGCTACCAAGTGCCAAGATGTAACCTTCAAGAACTCCCGTCTTAGCCATTGCGGTGAGACGTTAAAGACAATTACCAACATTCACGAACTCTGAAATCACTTCTGAACTTTTACAAACTTTAGAACTCTCAATTCCAAACTTTATTCTTCTAAATTACAAGTTTAATATTACTTCTTCTTAATATGAACTCCGGTACAACTATTACCTAATCAAAGGGACACGACTCTGTCCTACCTTTTCAGTTCGCATGCATGTACATCAAACATTAATAAATTTAATTGTTATGTTTTGAAATCATTCCGTTCAGTTTTGTATTTTATACTATGTGCTATTTACGTCAAATATAAATTGCATTGTGTCCACGCGTTGTCCTTAATCCCACCTTTCCTAGCCAAAGTTAAATATTGGTAACTCAATCACTACAATAATGATGACCGCGACGTTTGTCGTTCGACGTTCCCGACAACAATGGTAATATAACCGCTACACTGATAGATCATTCCATCCTGAAAAGACCAAGCATAAACATTATTGTCTAGTAATAGGTATGGCTGTATCAGTAAAATATTTAATGAATCAGAGAGAAAGAGGCGTGGAAGGGAAGAATGGAGTGGAAAATAGTATAACTTTCACTGAGAACTAAAGAAATTCTACATTGATTAACTTTGCATCCAGCATTATTGAGAAAGTGAAAAAAAAAAGACCTGAAATCTCTCATAAGTTGACTACAATAATGAATTATACGACAGACAATAAAAACCGCTGTACTGTAAAAAGATTTTGTAACCGCCTATTTTAAAGTAATGTTCAGAAAATTGTTGATTATTGCTTCTATATTCACTGGGTAACCTGTGTTATGAATGATCAAGAGTGGTCTCCCCTTCTTTTGTTACTCTCCTCTTTGAGAGAGTTATTTCTGTTTACTGGGACTATAAAAGGACACTATACGCGAACCCTGTATTCTCAGTTAAATAAAGCTTTCTTAAAACCTACACCTGTGTACTTTTGTCATTGCACCCTACCACTGTAAGCATGTGTCAGACTAAACTAGCCTTAATAATATCTATTATAGACTGTGGGGCGCACAGCTGATGAAATCTAGTGTCACTTGACCTCTCGGAATACGTGTTGTAATTACTTATTTTCAAAATTAATTTACTGGCAATAACAGAGATTCGAATTGAAATTTACACCAGATAGAACTTGCTCATTTTGCGGTAAGTGAATACTGTTCTTTTTGTCCTATTTTAATCAACTTTGAATTATGGTAACATAAAACACTACAAAATGCATCAAAACTGTGTTATACAGCGAGTCATATTTTCTATCTTTGTTGATTTTCTAAAATATATGAGTCTTAAATTTCCTAACACTTTATTCCGCTGAAAGGTATTTTCACTTCACTTTTGAGTATAGAATGGAGGTACTGTACAAATTGCTTTTAAACAATTTTCACTTTGTTATTTTAATCCCAAAGGGCATTATTGTAGAACTGTGAAATCCACTTATTGTTAATGAGATATTGTCATTTGCAAAGAAAAGCATAACGTATTTAATACACGCTTTTACTTTATACACAAGTAAAAGCACAAGAACAGGGAAAATAAAAGCTTCTGCTGGTATTATTAATCCTTGGTTTAATGGACTGGTTATTATAAGAGGATTAACGGGTCATATTTAGAAACAAAGTAAAAGGCACGATGGAGTAATGGATAGCGGCTCGGAATGAGGAATCGGCGAGCCGAGTTCAATTTCCAGTCGAATCCACTGCATTCACTTACGTGCTAATACCCTTGGGAAAGTTATGAATCCTTCTCTCTCTCTCTCTCCCCAGCTGTGGGTAAATAGCAGGACAGACTGGGTTCTATAGTCTGGTCTACTTTCTGCGGGAAGAAATCTGTCAGTTATGCCATTTTTGGTCAGTAGCAGGACAGACCGGGTTCTATAGCCTTAGATGGCAACTGGTCTACCACAGAAAGAAATGGTAACCTTCTGCGGGAAAGATCTGTCAGCTGTGCGATTTTTTGATCAGTAGCAGGACAGACCGGGTTCTATAGCCTTGGATGGCAACTGGTCTACCACAGAAAGAAATGGTAACCTTCTGCGGAAAAAAGATCTGTCAGCTGTGCGATTTTTTGATCAGTAGCAGGACAGACTGGGTTCTATAGCCTTGGATGGCAACTGGTCTACCACAGAAAGAAATGGTAACCTTCTGCGGGAAAGATCTGTCAGCTGTGCGATTTTTTGATCAGTAGCAGGACATACCGGGTTCTATAGCCTTGGATGGCAACTGGTCTACCACAGAAAGAAATGGTAACCTTCTGCGGGAAAAATCTGTCAGCTGTGCGATTTTTTGATCAGTAGCAGGACAGACCGGGCTCTATAGCCTTGGATAGCAACTGGTCTACCACAGAAAGAAATGGTAACCTTCTGCGGGAAAGATCTGTCAGCTGTGCGATTTTTTGATCAGTAGCAGGACAGACCGGGTTCTATAGCCTTGGATGGTAACTGGTCTACCACAGAAATTAATGGTAACCTTCTGCGGGAAAATATCTGTCAGTTATGTGATTTTTGATCAGTAGCAGGACAGACCGGGTTTTATAGCCTTGGATGGTAACTGGTCTACCACAGAAAGAAATGGTAACCTTCTGCTGGAAAAAAATCTGTCAGTTATTTGATTTTTGATCAGTAGCAGGACAGACTGGGTTCTATAGCCTTGGATGGCAACTGGTCTACCACAGAAAGAAATGGTAACCTTCTGTGTGTAAAAAATCTGTCAGTTATGTGATTTTCTAAGTGATGGCATATAAATGACTGATCAAAAATCTATATTAGTATAAAATCTTTACTCTCGAATTGGCATTAAAAAATTATTGCCAATTCTTTTTATATAACATCTTCTCATTAAACATAATAGACTAAGTATTTGGATTTTGCGTGTGTGTGCGTACGTATGTGTGTGCGTTCGCGCACGCCCTTATTTTTGTGACTGTGTGTAATATTTATCTACATTTATTTTTAAGAGATTTTTTTATGTCTCTTCTTTCCAGCGCTCTTTACAGAAGGAAATAATTGTTTTATTTTCTTTTTTCACGGAGATTTTGGTAAGTGTGTCATGCAACGCTTCACTGACGGAATTAGCGAAACGACCACAACGGTTGAAGAGTTTAGTTATAACGACAACAGCTGCCGTCTCCGGTTGTATTTTTTTTTAAACAAAAGATCTTTTCATAGAAGCAGAAAAATAAAGATGTCAAGCAGAAACAACAACAACAACAACAAAAAAATCTACCAGTACCTCAAACCTTGGGTTCAAAAATACAGAGCAGGAATGAAATACACGACCGGTAATACTCCTTACCAGGTAGGTTTCGGCTAGAGGCTACTTTCAAATGATGAGCATGGATGTCTTTTGCAGTACATGTAGAACGAATAAATACCATAGGTAGAAATAAAATCAGTGCCAAGAGTTGTTTCGACTAAACTTGAATTCTAGAAACACAATAAGATTTTCTTGCAAATATCTGCTACACGTAATACATTTGGTCAGTAGCAGGACAGACCGGGTTCTATAGACTTGGATGCCAACTGGTCTACCACAGAAAGAAATGGTAACCTTCTGCGGGAAAAACCTGTCAGCTGTGTGATTTTTTGATCAGTAGCAGGACAGACCGGGTTCTATAGCCTTGGATAGCAACTGGTCTATCACAGAAAGTAATGGTAACCTTCTGCGGGAAAAATCTGTCAGCTGTGTGATTTTTTGATCAGTAGCAGGACAGACCGGGTTCTATAGCCTTGGATAGCAACTGGTCTATCACAGAAAGTAATGGTAACCTTCTGCGGGAAAAATCTGTTAGCTGTGTGATTTTTTGATCAGTAGCAGGACAGACCGGGTTCTACAGCCTTGGATAGCAACTGGTCTATCACAGAAAGTAATGGTAACCTTCTGCGGGAAAAAATCTGAAACTCATAATTGAGCTTCATAAAATAGTTTTTACTTCCTGGGTTATTAGACTTATCACGGAAAGCAATTTCCCTCGATTCTACAAATATTTGCACAGTTTTTCCCTCAATTTGAACATAAACTTATCGACATGGTCAGGTTTGAACATAAACTATTTTCTAATATACAGTCATTAGTTTTATGGACATGATCAGGTTTGAACATAAACTATTTTCAAATATACAGCTAGTCGTTAATTTTATCGAAATGGTCAGGTTTGAACATAAACTATTTTCTAATATACAGTCATTAGTTTTATTGACATGATCAGGTTTGAACATAAACTATTACCAAATATACAGTTAGTCATTAGTTTTATCGACATGGTCAGGTTTGAATATAAACTTTTTTCAAATATACAGCTAGTCAACAGTCTTTATATACAAAAAAATAGATAATTATAAAATAAATTTAAACCGACGAGCTACTTTCTCTGGTTCTCAGACCGCATGAATTTAAACGAGCTACCAGGCTGGCATCTCGGTCCCACTCTTTCACAGTCGAAACGGTTAAATATAACCGTCTCTTCTACTGAAACAGTTTCTTCTCTCGCACTTCCCGTTATGTGGAAATCCCTTCCCCTTACTTGCTTCCCTGATAACTATAATCTTCAAATATCAAGAGTAATGTCAATCGACATCTGATACCTTGATCTTGTTCCTCGTCCTTCTCTGTATCCTTTCCTAAAAGACGCCTATTTACTCTTGTTCTCAATCCTCTGTAATCCCTTGCGCGCTAGTGGCATTCCTGCCTTGCTTGGGGTGAACTGCTTTAAAAAATTAAGCAGCGTGGGTAATAATCAGATGATGCAGAAGATATTAAAAATGAACAATGCGTATGCAAACATTCGTCCGGAAATACCATAGCATTTCAACTTGTGAAGAAGCCCAGTATGCCAAACTCTGCCAAATGTCTTGGAGATATGCAAAGCAACAGCCTTAGCTTCACAATTCTTATCTAAAGGTTGATAGACTTTTTCAGCAATAATCGTAGACACATCAGCCGTTGACTATATTCTTCAAATATTCAAGTGTATTGTCAATCGACATCTGACACCCAGAGCTTGTTCCCAGTCCTTCTCTGTATCCCTTCCTCAAACACGCCTCTTTACTCTTGTTCTCAACCCTCTGTAACCCCTTGGGTGCTAATGGCATTCCCGCCTTGTTTGAGGTGAATTGCTTTAAAAAAATAAAATAAATAACCACCTTGTAAAGTTACTGACCAGATTAAGACACAAAGAGTGACAGAATTTCAAAAATTTCTAAGTTTAGTTATTTGGGATTTCCAAAATAACGAAGCACTGTAAAAGAAACATTGTTGAACAGAAACGTGTGAGGAATATATTTCACTTTAACTTAGTAGCACAAAAGCAGATATTAAATTTTTAGGAGTTTGAGGTCAGTTCGTAATTTGCAGCTAACTGATCTTTGAAGCTGAAAAGTTACGAAGGCGTCCTTAAAATTGATTTGAAGCATCAACAAATAAAATATGACAAAGAAACATCGGAAGAATTCCAAGTGAAAACAGAATAAATGGCGCTCGAACCAATACGAATTCCTTTCTGAAGGGTTGTCTACGGGTAAAATATAAAGGCGAGACATCAACGTGAACAATTCCAGTGAGATCAAATCTCGTCGTAGTTGACAATTCTGAGAAATGTTCAAGTTCTTCATATAACCGTGATCTAAGATCTAAGAATAAAGAAAGAATACAAAGATAGAATGTAAAACGTCATGAGACGAAGCTCGTCTTCATAACTGAGAGATAGTGTTGGTGGGTGTTGTAAGGTGAATTCTCAAGTAGGCGCAGAGCGCAGGATTTGCAGCATAAAAGATGCTTTGTAAGCAAAGTCATGTAAAGCCTACCTTGTTCTTACTAATATGAATAGAAGGCTTTGAGGATGATAGATTTAAAAAATATATATATCTTAAAACATCATAAAAATACAAAACATGCGAAGGTTGCCGTCGTCGTAACAGCACCGGGAAAAGGAGTAATTAGAACAAAACTACGTTTATGGCATTTGAAAACCACAGTTAAATGCAAAGAATTTTTAAATAAACTTGCCAACCAAAGCAAATATTTTACGTAAGAGAAACTCAGAAAAGTTTAAAATAGCCTCTTTTTATGTATATTTTATTCTTAGAGTAAAAATTAAATGCTTGATGAATTAGAATTTTAGAAAAAATTACTCATTTACTAACATCTGTTTTATATTAAAACAAAATAAAGAAGAAATCAGTAGAAAAAACGGAGAAAAAAGCATTTATTGGAAAAGAGATTCAAAGCGGAAAAAAATAAAGATTAAAAACAAATCTGATTTGAAATTATTCCATTACTTTGAAAATATGAAATAAACAAGTATTTGAATACTCAAAACGATTTTATTCAAAATTTATTTTAAAAAAGGTTATTTTGTAAAGGCGGTAATAATAATATATTTCTGCAGGTGCATGAAAATGTGCAGTGCTACATAAAACAACACAATTTAAAAAACGGTGTGACACACAAAACAAATAAATATGTAAATGGTGCAGTCATGCTTTGATAAAAAATGGGCTTTTTTTTCATGGAATTACAAAAAGGAGACATTTTAGAGAATTAAGATAGATTTGCGTCAGTCTGACATTTAAGATTTTATTTATTGCAAATAAATTATGATTTTCTTAGAAAAAAAAATCTGTTACAGAGTCTGGCTTGTTCACTTTTTGAACAACAATAATATATGCATATAAATCAAAACCTGTGGTAAAATAAAAATTATCCTCTTGGATTTCAATTTTCCGGTTACTGAATTCAACCATAAAAAAATTCTAATCGACACTGATAGGACAAATACATTCTGAACACGCACGCACGCACACACGAACACGCACGCACGCACACACACACACACACACACACACACACACACATATATATATATATATATATATGGTGGTGGTGGACTCTCCCGTCGTATTCGACATATGAGGGTCAAACAGCTCAGTTCCTAAAAACTGACACCCCAGACACCAGCACATATGATTTGATTATAGTGGTGAAGGCTTTGTAAAGAACCATTCACACTTTTTGAAGTGCCGAATACAGAGACCTGGTGCACAACGTGCCACAAGGTCCCTAAACAATCCTCCGCAGGGTTAGAATTCAGAGTTGTTCTTCTCCTAGACCAGTTGCCATCCAAGGCTACAGAACCCAGTCCGTTCTGCTATTGACCCATAGCTGGAGGGAGAAGAAGAGGATTAATACTTTTCCCAAGGGTATTAGCACATAAGTGAATGTAATGGATACGACTGAAATTCGAACTCGGTTCCTACTACTTTCTGAGATTACTAAAATTTTTAAACTGAGTTAAATTTTATTACAAGTTCTAAATGTTAACTCAGCATTGATTAATGTTGTGAACCAAACATATGTAGCAGTGTCTATTTGAAGAAAAAAGGGATTGTGTCAATACAACAGTATTTTCATAGTTTTTTTAAATTTTTGTTTTTAAGTTTTGAAGTAATTTACACAAAATAGAAAAATCGAAGCAGCTAAGCATTGAGGTGAAGGCACAAATCGAAATTATATTCAAAGAAAGCTACTCTCAAATACAAATTGCCAAGAAGTTGAAGATTTCTAAACATGGTGTGCAATATTTGTTACAAAGGCAGTTAGAAACTGTCGCAAATGTTGACAGAAAAGTGCTGGAGCGCCAAAAGTAACAACTGTTGATGAAGATAAACACTTGATTATTAAGAGCAAAAAAAAAAAAAATAGAAGGAAAAATGCTTCAGAGTTGAACTTAATTTCTCTCGACAGAAACCAGTTTTATTTTCAATTGTGAAAAATCGACTTAAATCAGTGGGTTCAATGGGTGCATAGCCATCAAGAAACCCCTCCTACGGAAAGTGAAGAAGCAGAAAAGACTGTTATGAGCAAAAAAGCCTAAAATCTGGATATGGTAAAATAGATTCTAGACAATGGCAAAATGTATTGTGGACAGACGAGTTCAAATTTTTAACCTATTTGGTAGTAAGAGGATAGTGTAAGTGAGAAAAAAACAGGAGAAAGACTGAATGATGAATGTGTGGTTCCAACAGTTAAGTATGGTGTTGGGTCTGTTATGGCGTGGGGGTGGTTTGGTGGAGAGAAGACTGGAGATTTGATTCAGGTCAAAGGAATCATGAAAAAAGAACAATATCATTCAATTTTGCAGACATGCTATACCATCTGGCTTATGCATAATTGTAAAAAATCACCTTCCAACAAGACAATGGTCCAAAACACTCTTCTAAATTTTGTCAAAATTAACTACAGTCAAAAAAAAGAAACAAGTTTTTTGAAATTATTACTTGGCCGCCTCAATCACCTGACTCTCTCCCATTGAATTAGTAAGAGATAAATTGGATAGGGTTCGAAAAGAATACACAGTGCGTGAGAGAGAGCTTTTCCAGTGCTTGAAGAATGCTTGGGAAGGTCTGACATCGACTTTTTTTTCAAAAAGTGTTAAAAAGAATGCGAAGAAATTGTAAAGTAGTAATTGAAGCGGAGAGTGGTTTTAATGGCGAAAACAAAGATGTTTCTTGAATGATATTTTTATAGTTAAATTCTTATTTTTTTGTAAAGATAAAATCTAATACACTATAGTTACATATATATATATATATATATATATATATATATATAGAGAGAGAGAGAGAGAGAGAGTTTATATATATTCAGTATATACATATGCATATATGTATTCAGCTTATATATTCTGTATATATATATATATCAGTATATAAATATATATATGTATATATATATGTATATATATATTCAATAAATATATATATATATATATATATATATATATATATATATATATATATATATAGTATATAGATATACATATATACACAGTATATATATATATATATATACACACACACACATATAAATATATATATATATATATATATTATACATATATTCATTATATATGTAAAATTTATATATATATATGAAAGGACAATATAAAGAGAAAAGGAAAAATTATCTTAATCGATGAGTTTCGGACATTCAGTATATATATATATATATATATATATATATATATATATATATATATATATATATATATATATATTTAGTTTATGCAAACTTAGGTAATCCGTATGGGTAGACCTGAGGAGGATGATATCCAGAGAGCTCAATGTAAAATTCAGAGCAGATATGTTTGAATAAAAGACAAACCACGTTAAGATTCCATGTAATAAGCTATTTCACCATAACCCCTTTAACAGGCTTCTGGATCATCAGACTTTACTTCCAAAAGCTGAAATGAAAAATGAAAAGAAATTCACACGTTTTTGACGGACTTCATCAAGTATACGTAAAATTAACGAAGTGAGGGAGTAAGGTGGAAGAGAGGATATGAGTTACGAAGTGAGGGAGTGAGGTGGGAGAGCTCTCCCACCTCACTCCCTCACTTCGTTAATTTTACGTATACTTGATGAGGTCCGTCAAAAACCTGTGAATTTCTTTTTTCATTTTTCATTTCAGCTTTTGGAAGTAAAGTTCGATGATCTAGAACCCTGTTAAAGGGTTCTGGTGAAATAGCTTATTACATGGAATCTTAACGTGGTCTGTCTTTTATTCAAGTATATATATATATATATATATATATATATATATATGTAGAGAGAGAGAGAGAGAGAGAGAGAGAGAGAGAGAGAGATGTTTTGAAAAATAAAAAATATTACAAATTAAAATCTTCAGACATACCGGGTTGTATATTAATATTCTTTCGTTTTTATTATTTCAGTTAGATTCCTCGACTAGTTTCGGCCAACATGTCCATCATCAGGAGAAAAAAAATTTCTTGTTAGTGTTAGTATATATATATATATATATATATATATATATATATATATATATACACAAAGAGAGAGACAGCGGGGGAGATTGAGAGAGAGAGAGCGATTCAGTATATATATTCAGTATATATATATATATATATATATATATATGTGTGTGTGTGTGTGTGTGTGTGTGTGATGAACATATAGTTTTACTTTTAAGGTATGCAATATTTAGGAGTTTAATTGATCAATATTAAATTTAATTGTACTGATTACTGAGTTTACTGCGTTTATACTTTAAACGGACTGTAACCGTTGCGTGCTGAACTCAATGTCGACTTCATATATATATATATATATATATATATATATATATATATATATATATCCACTAGAACATATTTTCTTTTTTCGTGAGAATTTATTCATTGATTTTAGTTTTTATAGCTGAAAATTTCACCCAGATCTGCTCCAATTTTTTTTAAAAGCGGTTTTCCGTTTATACATAATTTCTTTACTATTCGAGTTTTTTTAATCTTTTTCTTAATATAAATTGCCGTCATGAATATAACACAATTGTCAGTTTATATGAACGGAATTAATGCTTTTAGTTCTTGTTGTTATTGTTATAACTAATCTTATATTTTTAAATTGTATTTTCTTTGTTGTTATTCTAATAATTATTTTTTTAGATATCCGACAATCATTTTATCGTTGTATTGATTTATAACATCCTAATCTGACTTTCAGATTCATGTTTTTGTAAAACGATTTTCAATTTGCATCCATTCTATACAGTTTATGTTGAGCAGAGCAAAATAAATAAATAAATAATAAACAAAATATTAAATAAAATAAATTGAGAACTGACCAAAAAAACTGAAATTGCCATCGGATAAACCGTAAAAGTAAACTATAATGTTAACAAATTAAATATTCTTTTAATCTTTTTATGACACAGTGGAAATCATTTTATTTTTTTATTTTTTTTTTTACCAGCTGATTGATTTTTTACTTACATGTATGGAAGAGCCTATTTTGCTTGTCGAACAGTAATTGAGAAAGAAGACAATTTTTTTAAAAAATGACTGTTACATAAAGATGGCCACATTGCTACAAGAAAAGTGTATTCCATGTTTAAATATTAATGTAATCTTGTTGATAGTTTATAAAACTGAATCGTGAAAGAATCCACCTCTGTAACGATTTCCCTACTTTTCTTAAACAGATAATCAGCTCTTTTGAAACTTTAATTTTACTTGTAATTCTAAATTAATAGATTAAATTTAATATTCCCAATAAGCAAAATAAATGAATTTCCGACTAAATTTAAATTAATTGGAATAGTTTTCCATACTTTTTTTTTTTTATAATTGAATTCACCCCAAGAAAGGCAATAAAACCACTGAGATACAAGAGGTTACTGGGTGTGGAAGAATTAGAAAACATAAACATTACTAAGAAGCGAGAAAAACAGAAGAGTAATCAGGAAGACAGTAGATAGCAACTGACATTGCATTTAATTTTTTGAAAATTAAAGTTAACTGGAAAGCGTGAAGCTGGAAGAGAGCTCCACAAGTGAGAAATTCGAGAAAAGAAAATGTTGCCATAGAACTTACGGTTACATCCAGCCATTTCAGCTGTAAATTTATGAGACCTACTTGCCAGTCTAGTACAGCGCTTAAAATCATAAAGTCTTGGTATGATAGCGAGAGCGATATTTATTTGTAAAAATACAAAATGTGGCACAAGGCCAAAAATGGGGAATGGGGAAAAGGACGGTCTTCTTCGGTCTTAAATTTAAACTTAGCTAGCCACAAACACCGACCCAGACATACCACAATATTCCTAACACGAAAACAACACGTTCTTACTTACCTTTCTTACTACATCCACCATAATACCTCATTGTCTATATGAAAGTCCTAAATAGTCCCCATATGTACAATTTATTGTCGGGGGGGGGGATAAAACAACAATTTAAAAACTAGCCCCAATGACTATTTACAATATGAAAACAAAACTATTGCAAAGAGCAATATTTATTATCTTATATACACAGAAGTGTGGCACAAGGCCAAGAATGGGGATTGGGGAAAGGGCTGTCTTCTTCTGTCTTAAGGATAACTTAGCTAGCCACAAACACTGACCCAATCATACAAACAATATTCCTTAGACCAAAACAACACATTCTTACGACTGCGAAGAGCTCATCCGAAAAGTTGCTATGAAAGTATTTATAGAAAAGACGCAGGGAGTCAATTTTACGGCTGTGAGAGAGTGACTGAAGCCGAGACGCCAGATCAGGACCAATGATATTGCTGATTTTCCCTTGGATTTTACCAAGAATCTCTAAATATATAGTAGAAGCACCGGACCAATCTTAGCCTGAGAAGGCGTAACGAGTCACTCCCCTGGAGGTTAGCATCAGTCATGCTGATAGAAGTTAGGAAGCGATCTCTCAGATAATTAATAGAGAGCAGTTTCGTTTTTGGTGCGTTAAAATTAACAAGCTATTCTTTGACACAGTTAACAACAGACTTAAGGTCGTTTATGACTTGAGCCGCCAATTTGACTCTCTTATCAATAAAATCTATAAATTCGTCCATATTGATAGATTTGCACAAAATAATTCCATTTTTTTCATCTTTAAAATATAAAATATACTTTTCTGAAACGATACTTGAGAGAAATTACCTGATTTTAATTCCAATTTATCTGAATTGAAACAAATATTACCTACTTTTAGTTTAAAAGATGAGCATTTTCTTAGCATGGTGTGGGTATTTTTCTGACGTGCTGAGCGATTTATTGACAGTCTGATGTTTCGGAAATTTAAGTAAGTGAAAGATATTACTTAAATGTGAACGACTTTATATTTATATATATATATATATATATATATATATATATATATATATATATATATATATATATAACTGCTAAGTAATCATAAAAGTTTAAGAAGATATTTTGAGCAATCTAATAGTTTTGGCTTTATACTCTTCTTACGTATATTAAAAGAAGTACCAACTGATTTATAAATTTATTATAGGTGCCTCTCTTATTTTCTGATAATGCAGTGTATAGACATCCGTATTTGGGCACCTTGAGGTGGTGTAATGGTTAGCAAGCTTGTCTCGCGAGAACAATTACGGCTGAGTAGTGAGTTCGATTCTCACTGGGTGCCCCCTAATTTCGGCCTTGTACCACATCTAAGCTATGCTTGGAAAATCGCTATAGACGTCCGTATTTACAAAAATTCAAAGTTATTTTTAAAATACTGGGGTGTTTGAATTTTATTGAACTTTTCCATTTAAGAATAGTAAATCCTGTTTTAATTTAATAACAGTATCACACATTAATGCAAAAAAATTTTAAAGGGTAAAATTTTTTAATTAAAGTTTTTTTTTAAAATAAAACAATTTTTGAAAAATTCATTATTCATCCCAAAAAAATGTTCTTACACAATAATATGTTTTATTCAGAAAAGGAATTAAAAGATTTTCTATTTAAATAATTTTTTTTAGTTTTATTACATTTTTTTATTTTACGATTTATGGCAGATTTTCTGTTTAATCAAAGAATTTTGACGATTTAAAATTCTCCGAGGACTTGTCCTTATAACAAATACAAACATTATGCGATACAAAAAAAGGATTTCTCGAAATTTGATAAAAATTAAATAAGTTTGGCGGGTGATGTAGGGGATTAAAAACAGATTAAAATGTTTTTTTACAAAGATTTTTTAGAGAAACGTTTCAGAAATAATTTAATTCATTTCTGAATAAGACTTGAAAATTTCATTTAAATCCAACAATTATTTTTCTTTTTTTTTTCTTTTTTTTTTTTTTTTTTTTTTTTTGCAAGAACTTCCAAATCAGTGTGTGTGTGTGTTTTACTGCAAAAGATTCTCAAATTTCCCATACAAAAAGATTTTCAAAATTTTCAGGATTCTAAAAAGAATAAAAAAATATTTATTACATAAAAAAATTCTTTGATCTTTACTCTGAGTAATGACATAATGTTTTTGACGGTAATATTTTGTTTTTAATATTTGGGGCATTTTTCATCATGTAACCTGTTTTTTTTTTGTTTAGTTTTGTTTTTGTTTTTTTTTAGAAAATCTTTGGAGGTATATAGCCGATAAGATTGGGAGTTTGCTCCTCGATAACATGAATATCCATTCCGTTTTACATTAACACCAATTCGAAAGTTTACAATACGAAACAACTGCAAAAAATCACACATATTTATCGAAATTAACGCTCTACTGTGATATGTCTCAACAATATTGTACGATCAGCTGTGAAATCTTTTTAAATCAATTCACCCCATGCAAGGCGACAATGTTACTAAGATGCAAGGGGCTACTGGGAATGAAAATACTTTAGAAAGAAACTGAAACCCAATAGTTAAATTACTCATAATGAACAAGCAACGCAGTTTCAGATCAAGGGAAGTGACTTTATGATCTTTAGTAATAAAGATTTCTTTTTTCTTAGAACGTTCAAGTGAGGGAACGAATAAAAAAAAACGAAAAATATTATTCTGATAAAAGTGTTTTTTTTTGTTGTTTCTTTTTTTTTCTTGGCGAAACTGCAGGAATATATTTTGAGGAAATTTGTTCAATTGAAAGGAAAGTAATAAATCAAAAAAGGTTAATGAGATAAATGCGATTGCAATTAAGATTGTCCCGTGTGAGATCTTTGAAGGGGGTGCAGATCCGCACGATTCAAGGGTGGAAGTAAATGGAAACGAGGAAAGAGGGTCGATGCAGAAAGACGAGGCAACAAGGGTGGGATGGGTAGAGAAGCTTTGACAGAGGTAGGGGTAAGTTTCATTTATTGTCACGTGTTCAAGTCACGTGTTCATTTTTTTTTCTGGAAAAACCATCAGCTCTACAAACATAAATACACACACACACTCACACACACACACACACACACACACACACATATATATATATATATATATAGAGAGAGAGAGAGAGAGAGAGAGAGAGAGAGAGAGAGAGATTATCATCCTTCATGCATACTAAACACGCATATACATGCATAGAAATTCATATACTGAGCGCAAACGTTTATGCGTGTATGTATGCTCATAAGCATGTGTCTGTGTATGTTTGCTCACTAAGGAATGCTGATAGCTACTGCAAACATGCTTGACACCAAACTTTTACACAGAAGCGGGAGTTGGTGGGGAACTCATCCATCTTTATTAGTGCAAGCAAAGACAAATTAATATATATACATTCAATTTCTCGCTACACACGCATGAGCGTGCGCATGCGCGCACATACACACACAACACACAAGCATGCATACAGGGAGGCGCGCGCAGACATTCCCAATTGGCAAGCATGCATAAAAACACGTTCATAAACTAAAATTAACACACAAAATAATACATGTGCATAGGTACAAATATATACCTGCGATAGGTTTATACATGTGCACGTTGGTGTAAGTGTATAATTTGATGTCCGAAGGCATTTGCAAAGGAAAGGAAAACTGCCTGCACGAAGCTCAGTTTAAGACACAACTTCCGGTTATAAATTTTGCACACGCACTCGCACACACATGCAATCACATGCAACCATATTTTAAAAGAAACAACTCCCTGAATTGATGCAGCATCTGACCAAAGAATAAGCGTACGGTGACAATGTGTAACATGTTACTACATAGCTTATGGCTTAGTTGTAGTTGCAACAAATGAGAAATGAGATTCCTCTTTTAATTAACTTAAAGTCATAGACGTTTTCTTTAAACAGTTCGAAGTTCTATCTATTGATCTTTTACTAAGTAATTTAGTACCGTGATGTTTAATATGAAGTATCAAAGATAATTTGTAATCAAAAGTTATCCAAATTCTTACTACAAATCTGCCATTCATAGATATTGTGTCAATGACTTCCATTTCATTTCTGTACTAAACTACTTATTGGAAAATGACACAATATGACATACTTTTCAAACTAGAAATCTCTATCTTGTTATAACTTTAATCACTTTCTCTATACGAACATAAAGACACGCCTACGTATAGGACTTAGTTATCTTAAATATAAGTAGTTGCTTTAATAAAGAGCAAAGACAAGCATGTTTTTCCTTGACAAGAATTTCTACATCTGCGTGTGGTCTATTAGAAATTTGTACACTAGAATGCAGAGAAAATGTGGCTACATAATCTTTTCCCTTCCCCCAGCGCGTGCTGAAAAAAATATGTGTAGGCGACTTCAGACGAATCATCTCCAACAACAACAACAGGGACATTCAGTGAAACTTCGCTGACGATCAAAGTCTTTTCTCAACCATAGATTTTCTGTGGACCAATTACTTAAAAGTCTTTCCTCAACCACAGATCTTTACAGCTTTTTTCCGTGGACCAACTACCCAAAGACTTTAACTCAACTAAAGACTATTTTTTACGCCTTTTTATTCTTTTGAACCCATGTACATATGTTTTCAAATACAAATCATTTATTTAGCAGGCATGAGACCATGTTTCCTTTATTATTATTTTATTATTGTTTGGAATTCGGATTGTTAAAATAAAAACACCTGGAGGAAAGATGCGACTGTCTCCAAGCCGTTCAAACGTAAGAGAAGACGTGGCTACATAGCGAGCACATACTGAAAAAAACATGAGTGAGCGACTACGAACAAATCACCTCCAACAACAACAGCAGGGATGGTCAGTGAATCTTCGCTGATGATCAAAGTCTTTTCTCAGCCATAATTTTTTTTGTTTTTACTGTAGACCAACTACTTAAAAGGATTTTTTCAACCACATATTTTTACTGTGGACCAACTACTAAAAGTCTTTTCTAAACTGTAGCTTTTTCCGTGGACCAACTACCCAAAGACTTTAACTCAACTAAACACTATTTTACTCCTTTTTTATTCTTTTGAATGCATGTATATATGTTTGTAAATACAAATAATTTATTTAACAGGCATACCCATGTTTTGTCTTGTTTTGTTTTTTTTTAGTTTTATTTTAATATGGTTTAGACGTTCGGATTTTTAACATAAAAAATTGGACAACAGAATTACATACAAATGGTGACCTCGACAATGAAAACCAACCTCCCGATTTCTTTACGCACATAACCCTTAATATTGCTAGGCACTGCTTTCACACAGATACTCGACATTAGAACATTTCTGAAATCACGACAAAGGCAAAACAACAATGGCCACGGAATTAAACACGAATTCCATAAAAACCGCACTGACTTTAAATCTCTCTGCATACAACACTATAAATATACAAAATTGGTTCTCTCAAATACAAGCAATGTTCGATGCTAAGAGGATGACGTCACAATATACTAAATACGCATGTGTTGTGGAGACGCTTCCCTGCGATGTTGCAACAGAGGTGATCGATGTACTGGAATATATGCCAGAGGAGAAGCCATATGACACATTAAAGAATGCCATCATCAGGTGCACGGGCGGATCCAAACAAAGGCGTATATATAACTTGTTTAATAATTTAAGACTTGGCGATATGAAACATTCACAGCTGCTCCGAAAAATGAAAGCTGTTCTAGGAATAAAAGTCATGTGTGACACAGTCCTGAAGCAATTGCGAAGTGATATACTTCACACACATATAACAATGATACTCGCCTCCCTACCTGAAGACATGGAGTTAGGATGAGTGGCAGAAGTCGCCGACAGGATACACGATGGCGACCCGAAAAAAGGTGTGTACTCCATAAGATCAGACAGTACACCAAAGGACGGATATTCTAACAGAATGTCGCGCATTGTAATAAATATGGAACATTAGACAATTCAGCCCCCAAAAATAATGGAGAGACAAAGCAGCCAGAATTTCATTCATCCCCGAATTTCAGGAAGCAGTTAAAGGCTCCACGTAGAAGCAGGTTCCAGTCGAACTATTCCCGGGGTACCTTTTGGTATCACTAAAAAATTTGGAATGAGACTCAAAAATGTGTAAAAAAAACTGCACGTTCTAAAGGAGAAACCCCAGCACCGCAGAGAAACAGGGAAACGCGAAAGCCGGCAGCAATTAAAGACGACATTAGCTGTTGGGAGACAACACAAAAGTCGTCTATTCTATATCCGGGATAACGATACAGGATATCTATTCTTAGACGACACCAGCATACAAATCAGCATTATTCCGCCCGACCCTAAAATCAGACTCACCCCTTCAACATATACCCTCCAGATAGCAAACGTATGTAAAATGAAATGTGACTTTGCAATTTCAAAACTAATCTTCTTGGATCAAATTAATGACGAACATAATATTACACTCGTTCCGGAAAAAGATCGTAGCGATGCAACAATTTCGTCAACCAACATCGTTGCCGCAACTCCAAAGATTCATCGGTCTAATTATCTACTACTGAAGATTTATTCCATGTTGCATCTAAGATTTGAACCCACCAAGATTTCTGATCCGAAAACAAAAATGCAAAAATAACACTTGACGACGGCGCCTTAACTGCTTTTCATGGCGCAAAAAAGTGTTAACGGACAAAACTTTCATATAAAGGGTGTTTCATTAAGACGGATTATATATAAGGGTGTTTCATTGAGACAGATTTTATATAAGGGTGTTTCATTAAGATGGATCAAAGTCAGCAGTAAATAAATCAGTGCTGTCGGTGAAAATTTATTAATTTCTTTATTGGATCATGTTATTTAAGTCATGGCAATTATGTGTGAAAAATAATATCGCCCTAATATCCGCCAAATCTGAAAGAGAAAGAAAAAAATCATTAGACGCTTAAACGTAATTCACATTTAAAATCGGTTCAAGTTATTGGAAAACCCTTTATTAATGAAGACTTGAATTCAAGACTACTGAATAAGTTTTGTATCAAAACGGCGTACAAAAACCAATTTCCTTTTTCTTCGTAAAACAGAATAACTCCCAACAAAAATATAGCACATTTTCCAGGGAGCAATTATTTGTCTACACGACATTTTAGACATTTATTCGAAGGCTGAAACTTTACTGTTTTCACAGACCGTAAACCTGTCACGTATGTTTTACACGTGAAGTCTGGCAAATATCGGTCTAGAAATGTCTGCCAACTGGACCATATATCCCAATTTAAGTCGGACATCCGTTACGTTAAAGGCTCAGACAATATTAATGGCTTCATCTACCGTGAGGAAAGTTGGTTCTTTGCGTCTCGCCAGAAGGTTTTTCTTGCCTGAGTCCATCCTTCAAATCTACAAATCTACCATTCGTCCTTCCATTGAATACTGTTGCCATATATGGTCTGGTGCCCTCGCTGTTCGTCTCGAGGTCCTCAACAAAATCCAGAAACGGATATGCTATATGATAGGTCCTGATCTGGCATCTCGTCTACAGTTACTTTCTCATAGACGCACTGTGGCTACCCTCTGTCTTTTCTACAAATATTTTCATGACAACTGCTCCGACAAGCTACTTTCACTGGTGCCCCAACTGCGTGAATTTAAGCGTTCTACTAGGTTGGCATCTCGGTCCCATCCTTTCACTGTCGAAACAGTTAAATGTAACCACCTCTTCTACTCCAACAGATTCTTCTTTCACACTTTCCAGGAGTGAAACTCCCTTCTTCCTACTTTCTTCCCTGATAGTTATAATCTTCAAATGTAATGTCAATCAACATCGTCTGATGCTTTGGTCCTGATCCCCGTCCTTCTCTATATCCTTTCATCAAACAACACTCTTTACTCTTGTTCCCAATCCTCTGTAACCCCTTGCATGCTAGTGGCACTCCCGCCTTGCTTGTGGTGAAATGCTTTAAAAAAAAATGGCAGTTACTCTCTCGCGCTCTACAATACATTCTGTATTCTCAACTTCGACCAAATTGCAGATGAACAAAACAAAGATGACACATTAGTCAAAGTAAAAGGAGAAACTTCTTTACAAATGAAAGAGCACCTTTTAGCACACAATCACTGTTGTGTGATGTGGGTAGAGGTTACTTAAGACCATACGTTCCGTCTTCGCTGAAACACATGATATTTTACATTTTCACAACCTCTCACATCCAGGATGTCGAGCTAAGAACTAATTAGCAGTCCTTTTGTCTGGCCTAACATGCAATGAAGAATAAGAAACTGAACTGAAACATATTTAAACTGTCAAAAAAGTAAAGTTAGCAAACATACGAAATCTACTTTTCCGGACCAGATGATAGGTTCAGAAACCTACATAGTGATATAGTTGAACCGTTACCAGAAGAAATGATAGTTCCTATCTATTGACTATTATTGACAGATTTACAAAATGGCCTGTTCTTGTACCTCTGAAGAACAAATCTTCAAAATCGATAGCTAAAAAGTATCTTACAGTAATGGATAGCTCTTTTGGATTGCCCTTCAGTAATCACCATGGACCGAGGAGTGCAATTCCAATCAACACTCTTCGACGAATTTACAAAATTACTGGAGTCAAACCAGTGAATATCATCCTTATGCCACTGATTTGGTTGAGCGATTTCATGGGAAGCTTAAAACAACCCTTACAGCAAATACTAATTCTGGTACCTGCTTAGAAAACTTACTTTCCATACAGAATGTGATGAAACAAAATTTAGGATACACATCATACGAAATGTTTTTCAGCACATCAGTAACTACCCGGGCAATTCAGTTAGGAATCCAACCCCTTGAAACCAACAAGGTAAGAGGACTTTAAACAAAGAACGAGTGATCCAGTTTTTGCAACAACGATATCACAAGTAGGAAACTTCTGCACACCTAAAGACCTTCACAACTGTGAATATATATTCTTACGCAAATGATACAATGATACTGTTATAGTGGAACACACCTATTCTATAGTTAATAGACTTTCCCACCTATAATAAGTAGGAGTCGCTCAGTGAGGCGGTCAGTCAGTCGAGTCAGTACTTTCTGAGCGACTGTTCGGTTGAACTCTCTTCCTTAGGGCGGGAGGAACCCGAAGGAGGCTACGCCGAACGGCGGAGTCTCTTTCGGGGAGGTAAACCGGCCCTGAACCCATTTATACGGGTTCAATGGGCATATTTTTGGACGAGCCCACGGGCTCGGAGATCCCACATTAAAAAGGCCTTGTGCCACATGACGCCCTCGTGGTGGGGGGTGACTGAATATCGTCAGTCGATGTCGGACGACAGTTAGTCGAGTACTAAACTATCAGTGACCACAACTAGATTACTCTGCGTTATACCTATTATATCAAGTTCCTAACGTTTTGTACGTCGAACCTATTTTAGGACCGACTTAGTACAAAATACAAGATTCCAGTGTGAAATCACTCCATAACAGATACAAAAAAAAACACTCTGTTCTACATACATAGGACCTTTTCAAGTAGTGGACAGACAACAAACATATTTTAACATCTTTAGAAACGGTAAACAAGACAGAGATGGAATAAAACAAGCCATAGAGAGAATAAAACTGATGTACTTAGATTTACCTACAAAAACAGAACTAAGGAACATAAATCGTCAACTGGAACAAAAGCGCTAAAATCAATTTCAACAAAACAAACTACACAAAAGTCACTAGGCCTACTAAATTTTAAACATATTACAAACTATTTTGCAATATTTATCAGTATGAAGTCGGTATTATAGGAAATCAACCCTATTTCCAACACAAATATATACCCACATACATACCATATTAAAACACGTCTAAAACACGTCTAATAACAGACAATATTTACAAACATGCCAAAATGATTCCACAATACCGTTTATTGGTTAGAAATTAATATCACCATGTGAAATATTTAACCAATCACGAAAAATTAAAACCCTATTTTTTTCTCAAGTAAAACTAAAACCATATTTTTTCTTGAGAAAAACTTGTAAAAACGCATAAATTTCGACTTTAGGGAGCAAAGATGCGACTGTCTCCAAGCCGTTCAAACGTAAGAGAAGACGTGGCTACATAACAAGCACATACTGAAAGAAACATGTGTGAGCGATTTCGAACGAATCACCTCCAACAACAACAGCAGGGATGGTCAGTGAATCTTCGCTGACGATCAAAGTCTTTTCTCAGCCATAGATTTTTTTTTTTTTTACTGCAGACCAACTACTTAAAAGGATTTTTCAACCACACATTTTTACTGTGGACCAACTACTAAAAGTCTTTTCTAAACTGTAGCTTTTTCCGTGGACCAACTACCCAAAGACTTTAACTCAACTAAACACTATTTTACTCCTTTTTTATTCTTTTGAATGCATGTATATATGTTTGTAAATACAAATAATTTATTTAACAGGCATACCCATGTTTTGTCTTGTTTTGTTTTTGTTTTTTTAGTTTTATTTTAATATGGTTTAGTCACTCGGATTTTTAACATAAAAAATTGGACAACAGAATTACCTACAGCAGAATGAATAAAGGCACACAATTAAAAAAAAAAAAAAAGAATATTAATCCATTATTTTTTTAGTTGCCGTAGAAATTTTCAATAATTAAAAGCGATAAATTTATGGTGTCATTCTCACTTTCGAATATGTGTCTTATTGTACAGCATATTCAGTTATTCTCGCGAGCAATCGATCTCGGTTGCTTATACTCAGGCGGTTAAGATATTTCTCGAGGGCAGAGAGTGGGGCCAGGAAAGATAAATAAATAATGATGTGAGTTTGGTTTAGGGTGCTGAGTTGTTAGACTAATTGCCGAGGCAAATCTCTCCCCTTAGCAATTTAATCTACCACTCATCAGTACGTAATTTATCTCCCACTGGATCTCCTTGACAAATAGTCTAACCCACACTCAGGTGTGAACTCAAACATATGTCCACATATAAAGACATATGCATAGCCATATATGAATCTCTACACACACCCAAAGCTCACATTACTTTACATACATAAGCTGAGAGCATTAAATGTGAATAACAGATAAAGAGTACCTTCTAAAATTTATGCAAGCATATTGTATGTTTTTATTTTCTATATCTTTATTAACAGTCAATCAGTTATGTGCCATGCGTGATACCGGCTTAGGCGACCATGTATCTTTCGATACAAGACTGACGAGGCAGATATTTTCACGCAGTAGGTTGCTATTCCTTTCTGTGGGAGACCAGTTACCACCCAAAGCCATGGAACCCAGTCTGTCCTGCTATTTACCCATAGCTGGGGGGAGAAGAAGAGGATTGATACCTTTCCCAATGGTATTAGCACATAAGTGAATGTAATGGATTTATTTGGAAGCTAATTAATTAAAATGATTAATCAGTTGCTACTTATTTCTTTTTCATTTTAAAAGTTTTTAATAAACTTTCAGGTAATCACCATAGTCACTAATAAACAAAATGTATACATTTTGGCTGAGGTACATGTAAAAAAATATTGTCACAGTGCAAATGCATACATAGTTGCATTTTTACAAACTTAAATGCAAAATAAATCTATAATTACCTTAATGTATGTGTGTATACACACATTTCAAATTCTATTCACAATGAGACACATGTTGGATCTATTTGTTCAGATTCCACAAAATTTTTCAGAATATATAACTCTGAACAATTTTGTGGAATCTGAACAAATAGATTGCAAATGCAAGGACACGCGTGCGCATATTACACATGCTTCTGGATGAGTAATCGATGAAAGACCAAAATTCAATGAGACCGACATTTCTATGAGGAAACAGAATATAACGTTTAAAGCCTCTCATATTACTCACAAACCAATTGAATCTTCGCCCTGTGGTGTAGCACAGAAAGCAAACGATACATTTTAATGTGAATTCCGTCTGGATTTGAAATCTATCATCTGCTGCTGAAGCTGAACAGAGACTGGAGCAAGAAACAAGATGCCACCCTCTTAACTGCAATCAACAAGGAACGAACGACTTTAAGGTATCCATTTTAATTTAAGCTAAACTTCCTTTCGATTGCAAGAGGAATGCAAATGGTCTCAAGGGAAGGTGGGACTTACTAAGTTTATTTGTTGAAGTATAAAGGAAAATTTTAAAAGCATTGGGGAAAGAAAGAAAGAAAGAAAGAATAAAGAAAGAAAGAACGAAAGAAAGAGGCAGCAAGAACCATAATGACATATTGTCCCAATGGTAGTAGCAAAAAAATAACTACAATTATGAATACCTTTTTAGAATTTGATATCTTATACTGATTATGTGTTGATCTCTCTCAGACAAAAAAAAACAAAAAAACAAAAAAAAAACAATACCTGAACTGCCGATTCATCGATATATGTCTGCAGTATTTTTAAACAAAAAATGATATTCACATAATTGATTAAAATTGACTATGATGATTGTTGAAAATCATTAGGAAGAATTCCTATGACTATTCAGAAATATTCTAAAGTGAGTAATATATGAAAAAAAAAGCTCGAACATATAATATATGAAAAATGAAAGCTCAAATATATAATATATGAAAAATGAAAACTCGAATATATAATATCTAAAAACTCAAATATATAATATATGAAAACTCAAATATACAATATGTGAAAAATGGAAACTCAAATATATAATATATAAAAACTCAAATATATAATATATGAAAAATGAAAGCTCAAATATATATATGAAAACTCAAATATACAATACATGAAAAATGGAAACTCAAATATATAATATATAAAAACTCAAATATATAATATATGAAAAATGAAAACTCAAATATATAATATATGAAAATGAAAACTCAAATATATAATATATAAAAACTCAAATATATAATATATGAAAAAATGAAAACTCAAATATATAATATATGAAAAATTAAAACTCAAATATATAATATATAAAAACTCAAATATATAATATATGAAAACTCAAATATACAATATATGAAAAATGGAAACTCAAATATATAATATATAAAAACTCAAATATATAATATATGAAAAATGAAAACTCAAATATATAATATATGAAAAATGAAAACTCAAATATATAACATGAAAGATGAAACTCAAAAGTTTTACCCGAAAAAACTCAAAACTTTGGTCTAACTCAGATTCAAGGTATGACTGTTTAAAAATATTGACAAAGTGTAACAAAACAATGTAGTAATCATTCGGAAGACCTTTGGAGAGATGTTAAGCCATTCCATCACACAAGCTGTTTAATCAGCCTCACCCTGATATTTGTAGATGCATGCCAATAAACCTCCCACTCTATCCTATAAATGCTCGATCGGGCTCATATCAAATGAACGTATTAGCTACACCATTTGTTGGAAGTTTCCCGAATGCTCCTCAAACCCGTTCTGGGCATTTTGTGTTCAACAACTCAGCTGGAATGATCCCCAGTTATTTGGATACATGGAGTCCATGAATGGGTGCAAATAGTCACGAAGCAATACAACGTATAAGTCAATGGAGACCATTATGGAATTACTACCAGTTTGTACCATGTCTTGTTGACAACTTGGTTCCTTGGCCTCGAGGTATCTGTGGCGCACATGAACCCTACCATCAGCCTGAAACATAACTCATCAGATCACACCACATGCAGCCAATCCTCCAGGTTCCAACTGTCGATGTCATGATCCGATGTGAGGCATGGTGTTAACAGGGACATCCTGGTGGATCTGCTTTTATATCTCATGGAAGCTAAAGAGGGATGAACTGACCTGCTGGATATGTGCGTGTTTTAATTCAAGCTTTGAATGTGTGTGTGATTTCAGACAGTTTTAGTAATAACACAATTCTAGTTGGTGGCCTTAGATCATGACCATTAAGAAATCATAGTCAGCCACTGTGCTGTCCACAGTGTGCTAATATTTTCCTTTGTGTATTCACATGTGATACCAGGAATAGAGGGATGTTAAATGTCCTCAGAATTTCCGAAATGGAATGTTCTCTTCATTTGGCTCTCACGATCATGCCCTGTTTGAACTCTAATAGTTCACATTGCCTTGCAATGAGTAACCAAGCTGGTGTTCGCACTGACTCTCCAAAAATCAGAGTACAACTGACATAGGTCTATACATTGTCCTACCGTCAGGTTACGGAAGCAATACCTACCATTGTTTTACATACTGCTTTCACATGGCTTTTGGAACATCAATGTAAATATTAGTTAGGAATAGTACCACTTATGCAATAGAAAAACTGCTGTTCTGAGTTTACTTTCAAATATTAAAAAAAGAAAGAAATTAAAGTTTCTTTTACCGTCTAAAAAAAAATTAATTTCACAAAAATCATGTTTGAAGCATTTTACTTCTGCTAATTTATTTGAATTTTTACAAATATTTGGAAATGTAAAGGATGCTTTATAATTTCATCTTTGATAAACCAATAAAATTCAAATATAAACCTACAATATCTGTCTATATTTCTGAGATGAGGTATTATGTATACTATTTACATTATTCGGATATATATATATATATATATATATATATATACAAATGAGAGAAAGAACAGATGGAATAAAAATCCACTGATCAGAGCATTTACTTTCAAAAAAGTGCTCAGTACAAAGTAGAGCAATATGCTATTAATATCTGCCTATATTTCTGAGATGAGGTATTATGTACACTATTCACATTGTTCAGACTATCATCCTCATCTTTGTTGCCATATTTATCACAACGTTTCGGCCATTGTACGCTCCGGCCTTCTTCAAGTGGTTGGAATGTCGAACTGAACCTTTTATTTCGCTCGCTGGGGTTGGCTGTTCTAGTTCCACGTGTCCTCTAGGACACATGCCACAATGAATAAAGGCGTTAGTTAGATCCAGTAACAGGACCCAAAGAGTGTGAGTTCAATATCTGGTTACGGCAGTGGAGAACTTCAAGAGGGGAATTAATAGGAAATAACTGATAACTGACATCCATTAGACATAGCACGTTATGGCCTGACGATTGTATTTATCATGAAACTTTCTGTCGCCTCTCAGTGTTGAATCAATGTTCATGTTTATATTTCTTTATATATATATATATATATATATATATATATATATATATATATATATATATATAATCTTTGAATTACATCCTCCTTGGTATCATCCATACAGATTACCAAATACTTCTTTAATTAACTAACTAACTAACTAACTAACTATATATATATATATATATATATAAATTTACTTATATATATATAAATTTACTTATTTAAAAATATGGTTCCATCGCTACACAGGAATTACCATGTTTCAAAAACAGAAGCTACAAACTTAAAATTCAGTTATAGAATTAAAGTCCCTAGTTCTGTTTCATTTTCAAGTGAATTTTGGAATAACTTATTTTGAAATTTACTGAGTTTTATAAGCACATACATTCATAATATTAGTTTCTATGGATATGGGGAAACCCAATCATTTTAATAAGGGGCGGTAGGATATTCTTTTTCACTTACAACTATTGTATCAAAAATTATGAGTTACTTTCAAAAAGAGGTTAAGCCAAGGTAGGGGTGCCTTTTCAAATGAATGATGACATCCATTAAACGCATGTCGTCTGGTCTTTTTCAACAACAAAATGTTTTTGGCATTTTTGTTTTGCCGTTAAATTTGTACTTATATACATAAAGATTTTTTCTAAAAGGGTTTTTTGTAAATGAATACACCATATTGAACTACAATTTTAAAATATTATTCTTAATTTTAATTACTAATAGACAATACATCTTTTAAAATAAATGTAATAGAATTACTTAAATTATTTAAAAATTATTATTTAAATATCAAATATAAATATGTATATTTCATTTATTTAGTTTTTTTTAAACATTACTTAAGGAAAATTTTTGACAATGTTGGCAAAGAATAGCTATTTCATTTCTTTGATTAAGCAAATTTTTATCTTTTATAGACCTAGTAACGTACAATTTCTCATGTCTGCACAAAGGACATGGATCATTTAATGACCTACATATTATAGCTTTTCTTATTAATTTCTGTTTCACAGTAGGTGTTTTAATAGTTTCTTTTAAGTGCCAGAAATATTTCGATAGGGATGTCTGATTTCAGTATTTAATTATCCTAAAAGAACTTTGATATTGGTTGAACTGTTTTTTGAACTCATGCCTTGTGCATCCAATGTAGACTTTTACGTTGTCTGGATCCTCAATAGATGAGATATTGCATTGGTATACTAATGATTCAGTGCGACATTTATTATTAAAAAGACAATTATGAGGATTTCTGCAGTTACATAATTTTTGCTTATCTTCATCTCTTTTTATTATTATACTGTCCAAATTTCTTTGGTTTTGGTCTAAGTGTTTATTCAAGATATTAGCATTATGTTTCTTAATAATTTTTTCTAAGTTTTCAGTACAGCTGTAACTTAATTTTAGAGTATTTGTATTGAAAATAGTACTGCGTTTACTATCTTTATGAAAATGTTTAACGATTAATTCAAGGAATTTTTTGTCCTAATTTGTTCTTTACCATTTGGTTGTATAGGGGTGTATACCAAATTATTTTTCTACTTCTGTTTTTTCTATGCTTTCCATTTTCATTTTTTATATAAGTTAGCTTTGGGCTTTTGTAGCCACTATCTTTTAGAGCTTTATTATAGAAATTAATATTTTCATAGAAATCTTATTTGCTATGTATATTTTTTTTAAAAATTATAACATAAGTATGTTATAACATTGCTACAAAAATAACCATTTTATTTCAACACTTCTGGCATCTTATCAAGTGATGGTGTTGATTGTAAAATAAAAGGTTTTAAAAGGTTCGAAATCAACCACTAACCCCACTAGGGGAAATATTTTTACATAAGATGTAATGGCCAATATAATTACAAGGTTATGATAATTCAAATAACGCAACAATGGACCCTAGATACAATTTATTAATGCTTTAAAATTAATATTAGATTATATAAGTGATCAGGATAACTAATTAATCTCCAATTTATTATATAATTAAAAAATAAAAGTTATGAATATCAAACCATGTAACAGCATGGGATAATTGTTTATCCCACAAAATGTTTAATATCTAAAATCGACTAAACTAATTGAATTTCTTTTTTCCAGGTTTTCAGATAAGGTGTTTAATCATCTTGACGCCATTTGTCGGGATAATCACTGAAAAACCCTTTGAGTTATTCAGCTAGAAAGAGAACAGGTGTCAGCCCCACTATATCTTCCCAACTGAGCAATGGTGAGAGGAAAAGATCATTCATGCCTTCAGTAATCGGAGGAAAAATTCATACTCTGGCTTCCATCAAAGTTCATTCAAGAACCATCAAGAGAACAGTGAATAAGTTTAAAAACGAGGGAACAGTAAAGAGGAGAACTGGATCAGGAGGTCACAACAGCAATAAGGATCATCATTTCAACTTAGGGCTAAATACATTCTTAATGCTCAAAGTAGAGTCCAATCATGTTATAAAAACCTCACAAAATTCCAGTAAGATATCTTTAATCATTTCTAAGATACAAGGGTCCAAAGCTTAATGTAACAATTGGACAATTTTGCTGTTACACCAGTATATATATATATATATATATATATATATATTAAAATATAACAGACAGTGAATGTTTATTATGTTTGATCATCAGCCGTTCTAAGCTTCTCGATCTAAGCTTTTTGTTCACATGGAAATCAAAAGTGGTTATATGGACATTACAACAGAAATGTTCACCATCAAAGATGACATACTATTATGTTTATATAGAAGTTTGCTATGTGACGATAACAGTAGCAAAAAAGCAGATGCAAGCTGTAAATTCGAAATGCAGTTCTATGACATCATACATGACCACATGAGAGAAAGAAATGTTATCAACAGAACCATGTGTACAACAACATCATAGAACTGTATTACGAAAATTTATGACCTGCTTTTGCTATTCCGCGAGCATTATCATCGCATAGCAAATTTCTATGTAAAGATAACAGTATGTCATCTTTGATAGTGAACATCTTTGTTGTAATGTCCATATAACCACTTTGATGATGGCTTATGTAAGCCAAATGCTTAAATTGAGGAACAGCATACTAAAAAATATCCAAATGCTGGACAGCTTTTATCTTTATTTTCTTCCAAAACTAAAGCTACTATATGTTATGGGACTTTACCCATAATAACATAATGGACTATTCCATACGTAATAAATACTGCATCTCAAGATGAAGCAGGGAGTACAGCCTGAAGTCTGGAGTGAGGTCCGTCAGAAGTCTCTCAGTCAGTCAGAGCGAACGAGTCAGTCAGTCGAGTCAGAGACAGTCTGAAACAGAGTCGCGTTCAGACAATTACTACTAAACCTGAGTGTTCGTACTAACACTTTCTTCTTCTCTGTATATATTCCTGTTTGTAATATATCTGTGTTATTCCATATCCGTGTTCGAGTTCTTTATTGGTTCTACCTTGGACTATCACCGTGGTACAAGGAACCGGACCATAACACTATACAAAGCTTAAAGCGGCTCATGATCAAACATAATAGACATTCGTATATATGTTTGAATAATGAATATATATATATGTGCGTGTGTGTGTGTGTGTGTGTGTGTGTGTGTGTGTGTAATTTAAGCTTAAAGGATAATTTTTAAATAGTTACTCCACATCTCTCTGTCTTATCCTATTGCCAGATATCATGACAAAAATTTTATGAGACTTTGATTGACAGACTAGGTAAATTATAACATTGGAAAAAACACTCTCCTGTATCTACCTTACATCCCTTGTGAGTAACTAAAATAAAAATAGACAATCATAACAGTGGCTAATAATAACAACAATAATTATATATTATCTATGATATATATATATAACCTACTCTATTGTGTTATTATTGGTCCCCTGCCAAGGTTGTCTATGGAGGTAACAGATAAAATAAAAATAAAAATAAAAATAAAAAAAGAGTGAAGTAAGGAGATACAATTTCACCTAAACTATTTACAGCATATCTTGAAAGTATCTTCAGGATATGAGCTGAGAATATATAGGAGTAAACATAAAGAGAAAATATTTGAACCATTGACAATTTACTGACAACATTTTACTTATATTAGAATCATCAAATGAATTAGAATACATGTTAAATGCCCTAAATAGGTAAAGTCCTGATGTAGTTTTGAAAATGAGTAACAATACAACAAAGGCAATGTTCAGTTTTTTATATTCCTAAAAAGATTATATAAGAATAGAAGAACTGGATAATCAGGAATACATCAACTTAATAGCATTAAAAATTTGAAAATGAATTTAACTGATTGGAAATAAGGAAAATAGAGATATAAGCACCTTGTCAATAGAGTTAAAATGTAAAGTAAAGTGTATCTGTCAGTTATGTGATGGCTATAAAACCTGGTCTGTCCTGCTATTTACCTATCACTGGGGGGGGAGAAGAATAAGATCCATATCTTTTCCAAGGGTATTAGCACATAAGTGAATGCAATGGATTTGACTGGAATTCAAACTCGGCTCTCCTACTCCTCAATCCAATCCACTACCCATTACTTCACCTTGCCTCTTTCATATTGAACATTTTAATTACAAAGACTCAGTTATGTGCCATGAGTGATACATGCTTAGGCGATCATGTGTCTTTCGTTACATGACTGATGAGGCAGATTTTTTCCTGCTGTAGGTTGCCATTTCTTTCTGCGTTAGACCAGTTGCCATGCAAGGCTACAGAACCCGGTCTGTTCTGCTATTTACCCATAGCTGAGGGGAGAAGAAGAGGATTTATACCTTTCCCACGGGTATTAGCACATAAGTGAATGGGAAAGGAATGAATCCTTTGTCATGCATATGAGCCTAAACTAAGAATATTTTATGGATTGGATTACAGTCGATCAGCTATAAATTTTTAATTACAAATACTCAGTTATGTGCCATGAGTGATACATGCTTAGGCGATCATGTATCTTTCGTTACATGACTGATGAGGCAGATTTTTTCCTGCTGTAGGTTGCCATTTCTTTCTGCGTTAGACCAGTTGCCATGTAGAACCCAGTCTGTCCTGCTATTTACCCATAGCTGAGGGGAGAAGAAGAGGATTTATACCTTTCCCATGGGTATTAGCACATAAGTGAATGGGAAAGGTATGAATCCTTTGTCATGCATATGACTTCATTGTCCCTATTGGTTTCATGTTTATGTACCAATGAGAAGTAAAATGCTAGGTTCAACAGAACACAAGCCATTTTCAAAGGCAGATCTTTTCCTGCAGTAGGTTGCCATTTCTTTCTACGATAGAGCAGTTGCCATCCAAGGCTACAGAACCCAGTCTGTCCTGCTATTTACCCATAGCTGGGGGGAGAAGAAGTGGATTCATACCTTTCCCAAGGGTATTAGTACGTAAGTGAATGTAATGGATTCGACTGGGATTCGAACTGGGCTTGACTGATTCCTTAATCTGAGGATCCATTACTCCACCATGAATATATAATTCAAAATCATGGAAATTAATAAGATCAAGAGCATAATCAGAAAAACACATGAAAATGAAAGTGCTTGGGATGCAAGGCAAGAAGAAAAAAATTTCTTGGTACCCAGTTCGTAATAACAGCAATAAGAAAAGGCCAAATCAAAGGTGGAAAGATAAGACAGGTTTGCAGAAAATAGTACAAAGGTGATCTTTATTGGAAATATTTAGCAAAGGCCTTTATCTTTGTATAAACTCACAATATCTAATGATGATGAGGATAAAGATGATGATGATATCATATTTGCATGAAACTTAGTAGACGTTTTACAACATATATATATATATATATATATATATATATATATATATATATAATGAAAAACAGACCACTTTAAGGTACCATTACAATAATTTATTTCACCAAAATCCTTCCAACGATGAAATTTCATTGTTGGAAGTGTTACCTGATGATCCGAAATCCTTTAAAAAGGATTTTGGTGAAATAAATTATTGTAATGGTACCTTAAAGTGGTCTGTTTTTCATTAAATATTAGCTCTGTTCTTCACATTGAGCTCTCAGGATTTCATCCTCCTTGGATTTAGCAATTCGGTTTACCAAGTTCTTCATAACTTAAATATATATATATATCCGCTGCAATGGTTCTCACAAGTCAAGATGCAATTGAAATGCACCGAAACAAAGTTGCATCTTTGTAGTGAGTAAACTGTATTTGTCTATATGAAAAAATTATAATAAATAATATATATAAATATATATATTAGAGTAGCTATCAGTTACACCACGCACACATCCTATCTTTGAGATAGAATAAGCAAATTGACTTCCGTTAAATCAATTCAGATATATGTGTGTATCTATTTTAGCACAAAATACCGCAGTCTTGGATTGAGGAATCGGAGAGCTGAGTTCGAATTCCAGTCGAATCCATTACATTCACTTACGTGCTAATACCCTTGGAATTTTGTTTATTAGTGACTATGGTGATTACCTGAAAGTTTATTAAAAACTTTTAAAATGAAAAAGAAATAAGTAGCAACTGATTAATCATTTTAATTAATTAGCTTCCAAATAAATCCATTACATTCACTTATGTGCTAATACCATTGGGAAAGGTATCAATCCTTCTTCTCCCCCCAGCTATGGGTAAATAGCAGGACAGACCAGGCCTTGGATGGCAGCTGGTCTACCACAAAAAGAAATGGCAACCTACTGCGGGAACAAATCTGCCTCATCAGTCATGTATTGAAAGATATATGATTGCCTAAGCATGTATCACACATGACACATAACTGAGTGATGCATGATAAAAGGTTTTGTTTTTCCTTATGACTTGAGCTATAAATAAATTTGGGTCTTTATAAAAAAAAATTGCAAAGTATTCTTTAAAATTGATCAAATTTATGTAACTTTAGTTAATAATATTTTGAAAAAAAATTGCCAATATAAATTTTACATCTTGTGTCAGGAAAACACATATATTCTTTACCAGTCAAAAATAACTAAATCCTTTCATAATTCTTAAAAGAACTGATAGTTTAGATAATTCTGAACAGGTTTGTCAGCAGGCATGACATGTATATGAATGTTTTAATCTGATGCTGCTATTTAAGAATATAACTTGAGTTTTCACGCTAATGTTTGTAGGAATTTGCAGTGTTGGATAAAACTAACTTTGGTGCTGCTTATTCTATGTTCAATTTCCTTATCACGTATACTAAATTTGTTATAACTGATCCATACACACAGGTATTTGAAGTAATTACTAATTCCACATCCTGAATTTTTTGACGGATTCAGGTTAAGTGCCATCACTGTTTTTATTCCAGTTTCAGATCATAGTTTCTATTTTAGAAAGGTATATTTTGAGTCCTATTTCTAGGAACACTTGGTAGAAGATGTTGATTTTCTGTTCCAGATCAATCTTATCCTAGCTATGACTACCTATGTCATCAGCATAATACCCTCACCCCACAACTATCATCATTTCATTGGTTTTGGGATGGAAAGCAGGTTCATCATCTTTTATTAGTAGATTTGTTTGGGATATGATATGGAATGCTTAAATGATCAGTGTCCATCTCTTCATATCTTTACTTGTAAATGCACAATGCATAATAAAGATTAAATAGAGTGAAGCTTAAATTTCCTCCATGTTATATTTTTGGTGAGATTTTAAATTCTTCCATCTTAGGGTCCAGACGTGTATGATTTTGAAGACCAGTAAAGTTCCTCTATTAGATCAATACATTCCGTTTCCTGATATCAGAGTGGACACTTGGGAAGAAATAGCCGGCTGCAGGTTACTGTGACTGGTGACATGTTGTACATGGAGGCATCATTACTGATCATGGTCAGATAAGTATGAAAAAAGAAAACTTATAGCAGTGAACACCAAGACACAACCATTTACCTTCAGAGCTAGGATGCTTGTCACCATTGGTAGTGGCATAATTAAAAGAAAAAACTTGTAGTTTCAACAAATGATTTATTTTTACGGAAATATCTTAACGAGCAGTTGCCAGTCTTGCTCACTCCTTAATTTGAGTAAAAACAGTGCAAAAAAGTTTGAAATGGTTAAGAATTCAAATCAAGGAAATCAAACCGAGTTGATGACGTTTACAATGTAATAGCAAGTTGTGGCATAAAAAAAAAAGAAAAAGATTTTTGTTTTTTACTCTATAAATTGCCTTTTTTTTTGTCATATCATTTTTTTCTTGTCCAGACAGGCAATTTATAGAATAAAAAACAAAAACCTTTTTTTTCTTTTACGCCTCAAATTGCTATTACATTGTAAATGTCATCAACAGTTTGTCTTCTTAAGCATTTCTAGTATCTTTGCATTGTTTTTACTCAAATTAAGGAGTGACAAAGACTGGCAACTGCTAGTCGAAATATTTCCATAAAAATAAATCATTCATTGGAACTACAAGTTTTTTCTTTTAATTACATTTACCTTCAGGTTCAGTGACTATGCTATGTACTGCCAGTCAGAATTTAACTTGTCCAGTCACAGATAACATTTTTCTGTATCAAACTTTATTCTCAATAGGTATCTGTCTAACAAGACAGATTTAAAGAAGGCATGAACACACCATCACTGAAAACTGACCAACAAATACCTTCTGCTTCAATTTTAATGCAGCAATTTATCATTGAACAATGTGATATTATGATCAGTCAGTTATGTGCCATGCGTGATACACACTTAGACAATCATGTATCTTTTGATATATAAATGACAAGGCAGATGTTTTCCCGCAGTAGGTTGACATTTCTTTCTGTGGTAGACCAATTGCCATCCAAGGCTATAGAACCTGGTCTGTCCTGCTATTTGTCCATAGCTGGGAGGAGAAGAAGAGGATTCATACCTTTCCCAAGGGAAAGCACATAAGTGAATGTAATGGATCTGACTGGAATTTGAACTCGGCTCTCCAATTCCTCAATCTGAAACGCTATCCATTACTCCACCTCATGATAGGGTTTCTTATTCTGAAAAGTCTACATTAATAACTTTGAGATATTTCAGTTCCTTTCTTATTTTCATTATAACTTAGATTTGTCAATAATGCTTTATTAGTTATTTTGGCTCTACCTTTTATAATAAAGCTTTCTGTATAACTTTCTGTTCTATCGTGGTTTCATAAATTAATATCATTTATCTGAGTTCATTTGTCAGATGGGATTCCACTTGTGTAGAAAAAATATAATCTATGATAAAATTGTTAACACAAGTTATAGGATTCCCTTTTCCTTTTCTATTTTAAAAGAATTATTTGGTTTATGAAGCTAAAAATTTCACTTATAGAAATTTCTTGACTGTAATGCACTATAACTCATATTTTCTGTATTGTATACAGATCTCGATAAACACTTATTTCTAATTTCTGCTTAGTTCATGTTTGTTTTTTAATCTGAGAGTAAGTATTTTCATTATTTTATATATTACTGAGGCTAATTTTTCATCTTTGTATTTTTTTAATGTAGCATTTGACTTATATATATTTCAGCCTTGATACATAGTTCAGCCTTGATATATATTTCAGCCTTGATATATATTTCAGCCTTGATTCATAGTTCAGCCTTGATATATATTTCAGCCTTGATATATATTTCAGCCTTGATTCATAGTTCAGCCTTGATATATATTTCAGCCTTCATCTGGTAGAAGTCATTTAGTATTTCTTTTATCTCTTCAACTAGAATAACACATTGAAGGAAAACCACAGAAATGAATATAAACATCTTGGTTTAGTAATGTTAATATGAAAACTGACATCTTCATATTTGTATTTTTTAATGTAGCATTTGACATATATATTTCAGCCTTGATACATAGTTCAGCCTTGATATATATTTCAGCCTTGATATATAGTTCAGCCTTGATATATAATTCAGCCTTGATTCATAGTTCAGCCTTGATACATAGTTCAGCCTTGATATATATTTCAGCCTTGATATATAGTTCACCCTTGATACATAGTTCAGCCTTGATATATATTTCAGCCTTGATATATAGTTCAGCCTTGATATATATTTCAGCCTTGATATATATTTCAGCCTTCATCTGGTAGAAGTCATTTAGTATTTCTTTTATCTCTTCAACTAGATTAACACATTGAAGGAAAACCACAGAAATGAATATAAAGATCTTGGTTTAGTAATGTTAATATGAAAACTGACATGATTGGATGAAATGCTTCTCTTCTTATAAAGAACCTAACTTTTTTCAATTTCGTTATGGAAAGGTGAGTGAGTTCAGTTTACCAAATAATCTTGTATGAAAGAGGACGTATGGTGGAGTAATGGATAGCAGCTCGGATTGAGGAATTGGCAGAGCCAAGTTTGAATTCCACTTGAATCCATTACATTCATTTACACTACTAATACCCTTGGAAAAGGTATGAATCCTCTTCTTCTCCCCCCTCCCCAGCTATGGATAAATAGCAGAACAGACTGGCTTCTATAGCTTTGGATGGCAACTGGTCTACCACAGAAAGAAATAGCAATCTACTGTGGGAAAAAATCTGCCTCGTCAGTCATGTATCTTTCGATATATGATCACCTAAGCGTGCATCACGTACTGCACATAACTGACTGACTGATGTGTATGAAAGGTCTTAACTGCTAAAATTAGAAAAGTACATGAAACAACTTTTAATGATACCTACATACAACATATCGTTAAGAAAAATCAAAGAATATACTGGGTAAAATATTGTGTTAAAAACAACACAGTTTGTTAGAAAAATCTATGGAATGAACTTCCATGGTTGTTGACCAATTTCTGCATTTTCAAATTTTTTTTAAGCAAATCACCCCAATCAAGGCGGGAGTGCCACTAGCACACTAGGGGTTACAGAAAGTGAGAGTAAGAGTAAAGAGGAGTGTTTGGGAAAATGATAAAGAAAAGGACAGGCATCAAGGTCAAGGCATCAGAAGATGTCGTTTGACATTACATTTGAATATTTGAAGATTATAGCTATCAGGGAAGCAAGTGATAGGAAGGGAGTTTCACTGATGGGAAGTGGGAGATAAGAAGCTGTTGGAGTAGAAGAGGCAGTTGCATCTAACCGTTTCAACAGTGAAAGAGTGGGACTGACATGTCAACCTAGTAGCACACTTAAATTCATACAGTTTGGGAACCAGTGAAAGTAGCTCGTCGGAGCAGTTGCCATGAAAATACTTGTAGAAAAGACAGAGGGAAGCCACAGCATGTCTGTGAGATAGTGACTGTAGATGGGATGCCAGATCAGGACCAATCACATTGCATATTTGTCTTTGGATTTTGTCAAGGACCTTGAGATGAACAGCAAGAGCACCAGACCATATATAGCATGTCTCAAGAAAACTTGCAATATTTTCTTGCTTGGTCTGCATTCACTGAAAACTGTAAAATCATTTGTATTAAGTAGCTTTTGATTTGTTGTAGGCAAGAAAACTGACAAATCTTTCTTGCATTAATTTTCTTGTTCTTTCAAGAGATCTGTTTGAAATTGATAGGCATTAGTCTTAGCAGTGTTACTCAGCTATTACTTGCAAATATACACTGCCCTACCCAGGGATTGAACTCACAATTACTATGTCACCAAATTCATGAACCACAAGGCTATTTATTATCTGATGGGACAATCCTGAGTGAAGTACTTGGAGCTTTAAACTTAACCTGCCTGCTGATAAGTGCTGCTGCTTCTTGTCATGCTTAACTTCACTCACTGAAACTTTTCTCATTTGTTTTAACTGCTGCTGTTGCTGCTGCTGAAGATTTGCAGTACTAAAAATAAGAACTAGATAAGATATCCCTTAACATAGGCTGTGGTTTGAGAACTGCATAACTCTATAAATTAAATAAACGGTTCCGTTCAGAATTCCCTGGAGGTGAGGTGAATCAACATGCATTAGATGAAAGCCAGAGGACACAACAGCTGAAATATTGTGCTAAGAACAAAGATGAGGACAATACTTTACATAAAAATAGTGTAAAAATACGATAACTCCTCACTACAGAAATCCAAACAGATAATATTTCCTAACTAATATGTTATGAGTAGGGATCAGTAAGTCTATAGCTAGACCCAGTTATTAGTTCAAACTTGATAAGTAATTTTTATTATATAATGGTCAATATATGTGATTTATACAAAAGTGTTGGATTATTTGCACTAACAAAAAAAGAGATTATGTTGAAAAATAAATATTTCTTAGAAAAAGATTTTTTCATCGTTAGTGTACAGACTTATTGACTTTAGTACGTATATAAACTGTTTCTTCTTTTTAAGTTAGTAGGTTTCCTATCTATCATAATGGCTTAAATTACTCAAAAATATACAAAATAGTGTACGAAATATTGATTCTTGTGCCTGTAGTATGAAGGAGCTGTCCTGTGTATCACGATAAACTACATCCACGTCCTGAGTAAGACGATAAACTACATCCAACAGCAAGGCCTCTGATCAGGAGGTTTTGTGTGGAACGACTTCTTAATTGCTAGTGTTTCCAGGTCCACCATGACCTGAAGTTGTAGGACCTGTTAGGGTCCTAACTATGGGCAAATACTTAACCTCCCTAACTGGGGTCAAAACACTATGAAAGTTTAAAAATAGGTTTTCATACCAGCAATACATTTTTGAAAAAAATATTACCAGCAATAAAAGTCTTGTCAGTATTAAATAACCCATTGAAGTTGATATGCTGTAAAACAAAATAAACCAAACCAATATATACTGAGATAGATAGATAGATAGATAGATAGATAGATAGATAGATAGATATTACCAGTATTAAAAATCTTGTCGGCATTAAATAACTCATTGAGGTTGATATGCTGTAAAACAAAACAAACCAAACCAATATATACTGAGATAGATAGATAGATAGATAGATAGATAGATATTGCCAGTATTAAAAATCTTGTCGGCATTAAATAACTCATTGAGGTTGATATGCCATAAAACAAAACAAACCAATATATACTTAGATTGATAGATAGATATTGCCAGTATTAAAAATGTTGTCAGCATTAAATAACCCATTGAGATTGATATGCCGTAAAACAAAACAAATCAAACCAATATATACTTAGATAGATAGATAGATAGATAGATAGATAGATATTGCCAGTATTAAAAATCTTGTCGGCATTAAATAACCCATTGAGGTTGATATGCAGTAAACCAAACCAAACTAAGCCAAATCTTTCTAGGCGATACAACAATAAGGAGATGAGAGAAAAATCTTGACCACTTTATCTGTTTTCTGAACCCCTGTAAATCACCAACTTTTGATGCCAGTCAATATTTTTAAGGCTGATACTATTAAAACATAGTCACATCCAAGTTTTGATTATAGTCAAATAATTATAGTAATCAAAGATAACTGACAACAGATACGTTGCTGCTGTTTCTTTGAGAGACAGGCATGAATAAATAATTTTATTTAAAACTGAAGTTACAGAAAACAGATTACAAATTTCCTAATTTGCATACACACAAACACACACACACATGCATATGTGCAAACACATAAGTGTCAACTATAGTTCATTAGTGTTACTCAAGCTGAGTACAATTTTTTTAACAAAATTTAGTATACATACAATTTAGGATAACATATCCAGTAGAAGTATTGAAATATCTAATTACAATCTAATCTTGCTATAACTGAAGAAATCTGTTCACACATGTGTGGGAGAATAAAAAATAAACTAATAAACAAAAAAATAAATTAAATAATAATAAAAAAAAATAAAGAATTTAATTTTCTCATGATGCAAACAGAAACTAAAAGGCTTTCCGGTGATGTGTAAATTTTATGACCCCCACTTCCAGAAAGAAGATGATCACTCTCTTCTCACTTTCCAGCCATTGTGTTTCAACATGTTTGGTAGCAGTTCCAATGAAATGGATATTCAGTTACCCTCACTCACGTCCGGCTGACTTGGGGTCTACGATTCTCTATATGTCCACATCTTGTATTTACATGTGTCAATAAACAATGGCCATTTAGTTTCTAATCAAGACTTTGTTTTGTTTATTACAGTACACCAACATTCAACCTCTGTTAGTGGCACAAAGTCAATAACAGTCTCTAGATATGCATCAAGCCCCATGATTGTCTGCTGTATAAAGAAAATGAAATATTTCTTTCCTCTTTAATTTTTGATCCATTTTTATCATGAAATCATATGAAAAACTTCTTTGTTGCAAAATCAACAATACATTTACAATGAACAATGCCCTAGTAAATTAAAAGTAAAAATGCATAAATTTTTGCAAGAAATAAACACATATCAATCTTAGTGCTCCAAACTGTTCAACTGTCGAACTCTCTGCCTTGAGCAGAGAGGAACCCAGACGAGGCTTTGCCAAAGGGCAAAGTTTCGTCTGGAGAGCTAGACAGACCCTGAACCTGTTTATACGGGTTCTAAGGGAATATTTTTGGCCGAGCTTACGGGCTCGGAGAACCCACAGTAAACTCGGCCTTGTGCCACATACATCCCTTGTGGGGGGGTGGCTGTTAAATATTAACAGTGCTCCAGCCTGTTCAATTGTAGAACACTCTGCTTTGAACAGAGAGGAACCCGGACGAGGCTTTGCCGAAGGGCAAAGTTTTGTCCGTGGAGGTAGACAGACCCTGAACCCGATTATACGGGTTCTAAGGGAATATTTTTGGCTGAGCCTATGGACTTGGAGAACCCATGGTAAACTCGACCTTGTGCCACATACATCCCTCGTGGGGTGGGGGCTGTTAAATATTAACATGTATCATTCAAACAAGAATTTCAAGTGCCTTGTTTTTATGACAAATTCCACTAATATATTGTCCTGTAATTTTTTTTGCCTTCTAAATCAACACATATCTGTTTCATGATGGAAATGCAAGCCAGTGAAAACAATTGCTCTTGAGCCATTGCACATTTTAAGAATGATTGAATTCTATTTAAAGTTGAAAATCTTTTGTTTGCAAACTTTGTTTACAGTGATGGGCAAGAAAAGTTGGATATGCTTAACATTTTCAGACCAAGCAAACAAAAAACTTTATTAAGTAACTCTAAAATGACATTAATGGAATCACACTTTTAAAATCATTGTCATTATAAAATTATCTGAGGTCATTTATCAAGGATTTATAATCAAATCAAATATATTAGGACATTTGTGTTGAAAAGCATTTAGATATTGTATAAGAAATGTATGCAAATGGGAAAATATATAAGTAATATTTTTATTTTAGTAATAAAATAAGTAATATTTTTTTAATAAAGTAACTAATGTTATCTACAGTTTTTTCATTGTTGAAAACTGATAAATGCTTAATATATATATTACAGGCTTAACTGATTTGATAAAATGTGTGAGAAAGTTGTATATTTATAAAAAATAAAAACAACACAATGTTGCTGGGAGTGAATCAGGTAAACTATATAAGTAATATTTTTATTTTAGTAATAAATACTTAAGTAATACTCTGCAGGTACTAATATTCAATCTCCATGATTGTCTATTACATTGTATTTGCAAACAGAGGTTGGGTCTCATAATGCTGCAAAATCACTAATTGATGTCCTTACCTAGAAAAAAGTTTTTTTTTCTTCCAATGTGACATTTAACTAAGACATATAATGATTGTAGTGAGAGTCTGTGCAGTTTCTATCACTTTTCAGTTTCTATCACTTTTCAATAAAGAAATCCATTTGAATCCCATCCAACATGGAGAAGATTTTCTCCATTAAAATTCATTTGAATTATTAAAAGTTGTCTTCAACCTATCCTTGATTTTCTTCATTTTGGATTAGCGTAATAAATCCATTTTTCTTTACAAATACTTATCTTATTTGAATGATATCATTTTCTATGTCAAACAATAAAAAAGACAAGATTTCAAATGATGACTAATGTTCTTTTTGTAGTTTAAAATTTTCTTTAAGATTTCAAAATGT
>CAHIKZ030000160.1:0-57500 GCA_903632075.3 Acanthosepion pharaonis | reverse complement strand
TTTAGCCAAGCGTAGATCTATGATCTTTATGCAAGACAAAGCACCAAGTCATGCATCAAAGTTTACTAAATCTTGGTTGAAAGAAAAAGTATTTGTTGAAGATTCTCTTATGGAATGGCTTTCAAATAGCTGTGACTTGAATCCCATTGAGAACCTGTGGAACATCCTCAAGAGAGATATTTATTCTAATGGAAGGCAATTCAACAGCAAGTGTGACCTCTGGGAGGCAGTTAAATTTGTTGCAAACAACTTACCAGCCACTAAAATTGCAAATCTAACATCAGATGTTGACAATAGGCTGCTAAGAGTTATTGAAAAAAAAGGAGCATTTGTGCAATAAATTTTAGGAGGTTCTTATTATTTTTGTTAATAAATCTTGTCTTTTTAAAATAAAATGTTTTTTATGTTTTTCCTTTAAGAAATTGACGAATTTGTTCTAAAATCTTTTCATATTATTTTTTTTTACATTAGTTTTACAAGGTATAATAATGTAAAAGTATCAAAATAAATAGTTGCAAATAAACTACTGAGAGTCAAATTAGTCTGTTTTGTTAACTTAGTAAAATTTTTTCCAACCAAAAACAATAGTTTTCTCTATCACTATATATCTAAGTTAATAATATTGAGTAGAATCTAAACAACATCATAATAGGACTTTTAACATTAAAGACGCAACTCTTTATACCAATTCATAACTTGCTTATAATCTCTAGACACAGTTTATATATACACACATACATATATATATATATACATACATACATATATATATACATACATATATATATCATACATATATATATATACATACATACATAAATATATCATACATATATATATACATACATACATAAATACATATATATATATATATATATATATATATATATATATATATATATATGTGCGTAGTTTAAAAAGTTTTGAAAGAATACTTTTGAAAAAAAAATTTTTTTTTACACAATCTAACCGAAAAGATTGAATGTGAAAAAAATCCATGAAATTCTGAGCACAGATTAATATAAGTTAAGTGAAATATCTTATTCTATTAAAAATTATACATATATGTTTCTTATTACTATAAATGTTATATGAATAGATGTCTCTGTTTTTTTAAACAGTATAATTGATATCTGCCGGCCTAAGCATTTGAGTGTCTTTAATAAAGAAAATTGGTCTTTTCGAAGTGTTTGAATCTACCTCTCCCTTAGACAGTTGAACACAATCTTCAAGCCAGGTGTGCTCGGCCCTGAAAGAATTCACAGCAAAGCAAAGCTCAATTACTCTCTTTACGAAATTCACATCTCTCACTAGGGCTTTTCTACTAATGTTATTTTTTTTAAACCTAAGCATAAACAATGTAATATATAAGGATTTAATGGATTTTATTTATCAACCAAAATCATATATGTATATATATATATATAGAGAGAGAGAGGGTTACAGAGAGTGGACATAGGAACACTGCATTGTGACTATCAGTTTCACACCTCATGCAATCTTCAGACAAAGTGTTACAACTACTTTTTCCAGCACATCTGAGGTTTTTTTTGCACATCTTAATTTTTAATTAATATTTTTATTCCAGCTTGATAAAAAATTTTGAAAGTGTTTGCATCTCATTTAATAATGGTTTTTCTTAATGAATATTATTTTAAATTAAGATTTGTTGATTATCTGGAAAAAAGAACATTTTTTTTAATATTAATCTTAGGGGTTCACTTACTTTTTTTTTGCAAATCTTTTTTATTTTATTGCTTTAGAAGTAATTTTAACAAATTTTATGTTAAGCTTAGATAAATTCTTTTCAATTGTAGTTGTGATAAAGTTGGTAGGTCGAATAATATATTTTGACTCATTGGGTTTTTGTTATAACAGTCCACTCTTCTATTTTTAAATATTTTCAAATATTTTATGTGTCTTTTATTTCCCTTTGAATATGAAATAATTAGGGTATCGGAGAAGCTCATAAGTATTTTTAGTATATTTCTCCTCTTTATATAAATATTGAGTGTGCTTAAATAGAATCCAGTAATTATTCTAGATTTTATTTTGTTATAATGGTAAGAATAGAAATTTATGAGGTCATTAATTCATTTGCAGCAGACACTTACTTTTAAGTCATAGTCAATATAGTGTGTTATTTTTTCTGTTTTGTAATTGAATTCTATCATATATTTGATTTTGTTTAGTTTATTTACAAGGACAGGTAATGAAGTTTTGCAGGGATATATTAATAGATTTTAATCAATATACCAGAAATATGTTTAGATAAATAAAATACTCTGGAAAGGAACAGATTCAAGAAAATTTTAACTTATATCTTTTTAGAATTTTCTTAATTTGGTCATTTCAAGTGACATCACTGTAAGCATTACTTTAATCTGATGAAAAAGAAAGGTTTTGTGTGGCACATTTTGTTGTTTAACAAAACATGCCACACAAAAACTTTTTTCCATTTTGTCATTTTACCTATATATATATATATATATATATATATATATATAGTTTATGAAAAACTAGGTAATCCATGTGGGTAAACATAAGGAGGATAAAATCCAGAGAGCTCAATGTAAATCCAGAGCAAATAATTTAAATAAAAACAGACCACTTTAAGGTTCCATGTAATAAATTATTTCACCACAGCCGTTTTAAAGGACTGTGGATCATCAGACTTTACTTACAAACAAAAAATGAAAAGAAAATTTACATGTTTTTGACGGGCTGTATTAAACATATGTAAATTAATGAAGTGAGGAAGTGAGGGGGGAGAGAGAAGACATGAGTGAGTTAGCAGATATTGACACATTTACGTATGTATAGCAAGTAATAATCCGTTGGTATATAATCCAAGTGAATCCTAATAATATGAAATATTAAAACTGATCCACAAAAAGAGCTCAATGTATTTATTACAACAGAGCATATAATTTACATAAAATAGAAATCCAAATTTACCTCATCAGAATAGCTATTTCAGCCAACAAGTCCTATGTTTGCATTTTCAACTCAGAAGAGTAAAGGTATGAAATAGGAATTTAAAATTTAAATATTTAAAATAGAAGACGAGAAAAAGGAAAAAAGAAAAGAAAGGAAGCAGATGAGGTAAACTTGGATTTTTATTTTATGTAATATACATAAGTAATGAAAATCTTAGTAATCATTATGGATAATGCCAAGGAGGATGAAATCCGGAGAGTTCAATGTTGAATCAGAGCGATTAATTTAAATTCATATATATATATATATATATATATATATATATATATATATATATATATATATATATATTGTTATATATCATGTTATAGTTTGCATCCTGCAGGACAACTGTTAGTAGTAAGTGAATGATGAAACAAAATATATAGTGTGCTTATCTATAACACACATGGCAAAACTGATTGCTATTAGCCACATGCCCAATGCCTTATTGAAATGTAATTAGTCCCTATAAATAGTTACAAGGGAATTAACTCTGTATTTATTAATACATCACACACACACTTATATAAAATTATATAAATATATATATATATAACAAGATGAAAGCACAAAAAAGAATAATAGTGCAACTGTCAGTTTTTGATATGTAATGTTCGTGCATAGATATTTATTTATTGGATTTATATCTTTGATGCAGCCATATATTTCTCATTTCTGTATTTTATTTTCCTGGTGTATGCATATTTCATTTTTTATGGTACTATGGATTTTATAATCAATTGACAGAGTGAAGACAACGACTCTGGCATCGCACAGAAATTCATGCTAATCAGATTTAAAAGAACATAGAAACTTTCACGAAAATACACTTCCAGATTCAAATAAATATGAATAAAAAAAAAAAATTAAATTGGGTCAAAGTAAAAATTAATCTTCCAACGCGTGTTCAGCTTTTAGTTTAAATTTCGAAGTTTCAACCTAATCACCTACTTACCAAAAAAATGATTTTAAAATTACCTGGAAACAATAAGAAGAGTATTTAAATAATTTTTAAAAAAATCCATGAGTATATTCAAGTAAAAAGCATAAATTACAAATTTTGCATTTTCTGTTACAATGGATTTTTTTTTAATAATTTCATTTATGTGAACAAAAATCCAGTAAGATGAAAATTATGCTATTCAATTTCCTAAATTTATTTTAAATAACTGTATCGTTTTATGTTAGTGCATTTATGGTTGTATGAAAATGACTGAGCAAGTTGGTTTATTTTTGCTTTGATTCAAAATATGATCGTAAAGAATAGTAAAACCCAAGTCACTTGACTTCTCTATCATATGTATATATTTATTTGAAATTAATTTTTAAAAATTGAATTAAGAAAAGGATACAAAAAAATATACTTATTGTACGTTTATTAAAATTATGGTGCGTATGATAATCCATAGAAAATAAACCAACTTCGTCCGACATTTTCCTCGGAAAAAGTTAAAAAGAAATCTTTGTTTTTCAGGCATACATTTCTTGGGCTTTCTATTTACGTTTTATATTTTTTTAAATAAAAACGAATAAATAATCAAATTTCATCGTGTTTATGTCTCTAAAAAGTTTACGTATATTGGTAGTTGTATTATTCTTGTCTTGTTGTTTTCGTTGGACGAAGAAGGCCACTGGAAATTATAAAAAAAATGTAAACTAAACATTTTTAAATTGAATATTTTTCAAACTTCTTTTATTGAAACATTTAAAATGGATATTAAATTTAATTTATAAAACTTCAAACAAATTGAAAGTTTTTTGTTTACCAGAAATATTGTGACATTATTTTGTTTTTCACGAAAGTTGATAAAAAAAAAGATTTGTGATTATTTTTTTTTATCTTTGTTAGAATTTTGTTTTTTTTAATTTTTATCGGTTTCAAATCAAAATGGGTAAAAATAAAAATAAAAATGCTGATGTTTTTTATGAAATGTTTACACAGAAAAAGCAAAAACAATACAGGGTGTCCATAAAGTTCGTGTGCACTTTAAAAAATTATAACTTTTTGCGATAGAAATAATTTGTAAAAAGAATTAGAAAGAAGTAAATCTATATTTTTTAAGGTTTTATTGAAATTTTATTTAAGTTTCCACATGTCTTCCATCATTAGCAATACAAAGGGCGTAAAAGTAAAACGATTTTGCAGTTCACAGAAAACATTTGAAAACTGATTTACACTAAATGCCTGAAATCACATTGTTATTTTAGCTATAAAACTATACATTAAACTTTTTAACATTTTTTTTACAGAATATTTCTATCAAAAATGCAAATAAAGTTATAAGTTTTTTAAAGTGCACACGAACTTTATGGATACCCTGTATAATTGAAAAAAAAACAAAACATTTTGACATTTTTGGCAAAGTTCACAATATAACAAAACACAAGGCTACAATAAGAGATGAATAGTAAAGCCAAAAGCACAAGAACATTTTCACATTGAGAACAAGTTCTTTACAAAAGAGCTCATGGCTTCAATAATATTACACAAGGTCACAAAAATAGATCGCAAGACGACATAATAGAACAAGGTTGCAATCATCAAATACAAGTGCACAATAAAAACACAATGCTGTAAAAATAGCACACAAGTCTCCAACAATAAAATACAACTACAACATTAGGTTGCAACAGAGCATGACTTCATAAAAATAGACTACCCAGCTAGAATCAAACAAATTTACTATTGTGTCTGAAGAGGAGACACTGTGGTAAGGACCCATTCATTAACAAAAATAATTTTTGAAAATAATTCCACAAAATATTTTATCTTTTAACAAAATAACCAACACAATTTTAATTTTGCTAAATCAGTTCAAGTGGTTTAATTTTTAAATTAAATTTTAACAAATGAAAAATTTTACTCGTAATATTTTTTCACACACAATAATACACAATACATAAGGTTCGTTTGGCAGTCAAGAAAAATTATTGTCGTGTTGCTTTTAAAATTAAAACTAAAAATAAATAATAAACGTATTAACTTAAATGGGAAACATATTACTCATTTTATACTAGCATTAAAATTTATAAACGTTATAAAAAGAATAAAGTTATTTTTTTTAATAAAAAAGATAAAATTGTATCAGAAAAAATTAGAATTGTTTAAAAATGTATATAGAAACTCTTTAAATAAAAAGTTAATATTGAATTGTATTGAAAACTAATTAAGAAAATTTATATAATAAAAAAATAACAAAATAATTAAAGGGTAAATAAGAAAATACAATTTGTGTATTACACTTTCTTTTAAGGGTGTATTTTACAAAACATTTATTAATAGAAGTTACTAACAGGAATTCTTTAAATAAAATATAAAAAACAGATGCTTGAATAAAATTTGATATGTAAAAATATGTGAAAAAAGGCTCAAGTCTGATGATCTCAAAACCTGCCAAAATAAATTTTATGAACAGGTGTGGTTTAAAGAGCAACATTTTGTAAGTTTTTTAACCAATGGGGAAAGTAAGTTATGCCCTATAGGTATCAAATTTCCAGTTCAAATTGGAGCTGATTTGTGGCCATTTAAGAAGTCTGGTTGGTCTAAGGATCAGAAAAACTCCGGCAACTACAAGGAAGATGTTGGCGGGTTCTGGGAGCTGAACTCAGATGAAGAAAACAGAAAGCAGAAGGGTTTCAGCATTTACAAAGATGTTGCCCAGTTCTGGAATCTGAACAAAAGAAAAACTAAAAGCTGCTGTTGATGTTGCCCACTACGAAAAGAAAGTAGCTGAAAGAACAAGAAAGTTTAAGTCATAAATGAAAATAAAAAAAGCAGAAAGTAGAAAATTTTACAAATTTAGAGAGATATATGATTATCTTTTTATAGTTTATGAAAGTTTATTCCAAAATTAGACATGTTAACACTTATTTTGAAATTTTTGTGAAAAAAAGAAATTTTCTTTATAAAAACTGAACAATTGTCTAAAGAAATCAGAAACCCAGAGATACCTTTGAATCGTCAAACTTCTCAATGCCTTCTAACAGTCAAATGAATAGAAGTGAATGTTTTATTGATAATAATGGTTGTTTTTTTATGAGCCCAACATAACTGTGTTATCTTGCCTAAGTGTTAGGTGCACAAAATAACATTTGGTGCAAGATTGTTTTGTAAATTTTGTATTCTGTGCTATTATTTTTTTATGTCATTTAATAAATGTAAATTTCTTTCAAATTTCACACCAGAGTAAGTCTTATGTCTTTTCTTTTACACCCTTCATAATATTTGGCATAAGAGATTGGATGTACTCCTCTTCTTCCAAATAATCACTTTAAATTAGAAATTTACTAACATGGTTTCTTTGAAAATGAAACCACCTAAATGTAGCAAAATGATTCATATAAAAACAGTTCATATGAAAAAGCATGAATGAAATCTGATATGATGGGCTCAACTTTGATGTTTTTAAAAACTAGCCAAATTTGAATTCAAAATGGGTGCAGATAAAAAGGTGACTAAAAGGGGAGGATAAAAAAAATAGACCTCCTAAGGAATTGGTTTACAAGTTTGTTTTGACCTGCATGTTTGCTTTCTATGAGGAAAAAGTTTGACTGCAAAGACTTAAAGGGGTAGACTATACTTGGGTGAAAGTCTGCTGCTGTTAAGAAGGGATTAGGCCACTTGGGTGAAAGACAAAGCCATTCCTTGTCTCTGCTTAAGCAGAATGGCCTGACTGTCTCGGTGTGATAAAAGAAAGAGTACATGTTGAGATGGGATGAGAAAAAAAACTACTTCCATAGTTAATAAAGAAGCATCTTCTAAATTCTCATAATACAAATGGCTTTTATAAATCTGTGAGAGTTTAGCTCAAACTTGAGGACGCTTGTTTTGAAAATCTGAATATGTGTCAAAAGGAAAAGTAACTTCACCAGGTTAGTTCAACTGTTTCTCATCATTCTTCACTTTCACCTTTGAATTTCAACTTTTTAACCTTTGGAACTTCAGCATTTTGAATTGTGTTCTTTATAAAGTAAGTAAATTTCTTTTGTTGATAAGAAATTGATTTATATGAATTATAAAAGAAGTTTTGTATGAACTACAGTTTTCTAAAAGAAAAGTAATTTTATTTGAAAGAGATATTAACCTGCTTTGACAATATGACTTAAACAAGGAAAATTTTATACAAAGTCTGTACTGTAATTTGTACAATTTCTATAGTGTAAAAAATATTTTTGCCATTGTATTAAATGTTTGTTTCTCTGTAAATTTCACATCAGAGTAAGAGTTTTGTGTTTTTTTGTTTGCACCATTGAAAATATAAGTAATTTGACATTCTCTAACCTCTTTTTCTCTCAATAAATTCTTTTAATTGCAACTTGTGTGGGGCTTAACAGGACAATTATATTTACTTGTTAAAATATTTTATAACTATGAATTGAATGTTACTTTTTCCTTGCAAGAAGCCAAAAACATAGCAGCTTTGTAACGAAAATTATAACATTTTCATGAATTTTTTCATTTTTTTTATTCTCTACTTGAAATATTTATTAGTTTAAATTTTATCTAAAATTTTAATTGTATTATATTTGATTAATGAAACTAAATTAATTGCATTAACAAAGAAATAAACAATGTTGAAAAATATTTATTGTATAAAATAAATGCTTTTTTATCATTAGGCTGAAGATTGATGGGAGATTCCATTTCTGAAGTCATAGGAGCATTTAAAATCCCTTGATCTTTAGTGTCATATGTCTACCAGAACTATTACTACTATAACAAGAAAGAGCTATGGAAGAAAGATTTATTCTCCCATTTGTATTTTCCCCATTATGGGCATTATTATGTCCATGATATAATAACACTGTAGGCTTGGATTACCCCACATTAAACTCGGCCTTGTGCCACATCCTACCTCATGGGGAGGCTAGTAAATATTGACTAGCTAAGATCCGTTGTGTTTGACTCAGAATTACGCGAGAACTACCGACCTTCCAATAGTAGCACTCACTACTGGATTGACCTTGTGCATAGCTGTTACCTTTATTCTTATTGTACTGTTTTTTTTACAATAAACCTTTACTTATTTTATCCACCTTGTTTTTCAAGTATATATTCCTATTAATACAGAATATAACAATTATTAATGATAAAAGTTACATATTGACATACACTTTGTGCACAATTGAAAAAACACTTTTATCTGCCATAAAAAAATTTTTGTGTGATAAACATCTATTTAACAATTTGAAACTCAGTTTAAATAACTTGAGTAAGTTCATTCAGTTTTTTATATTGTTGATATAAAAATGTTTTGTTATTTCTAGAAAACATATTGTTGTTTTATATTTTGGTTTTGCCATGCCATGCAAATAATCTAAATGTTTGTGGAGATGTTAATTTTCTTCACACAGCCAAAGTAAAAATATCCTTCTGATCAAAAATATATTCAAACTAATCACTCTGCAACAATGGTACTGCATCAGTATCATTCAGTCTAATCTCATAGAAGTAGATTGCATTGGCAGGTGCAGTGGGGATCAAGGTGCTATCTTTCAGTGTTACATTTACCACTAGGGTAAATCGATTTTGGAATTATGGTATTGCATTCAATTCAAAAGTTGGGACTTGACATGATAAATAATGACACAAAATATTTTTTTCAAGTCCTTACAGTTTTTTGAGGAAACAAATTTAAAGTTTAGGTTCGAAATTGGAGCATTGGAATTTCTTTCCAATGATCCGTGAAAGCCTTATAGTACAGTCCTATAAAATTTATAATTGAAATATATGCAGTTGGTTGGTTTGAAATTAAAAGGAATAATAAATTCCATAACCAACAATTGTATATATTCAACATGGTCCAGAGAATAAAGCAACAATCAACTAAAATACAGAATGTTGCAAAAAAATTTTATGACACAATGCTTTCACCTTGCTCCCAGAAAATATTCCTTTCTTAATGTTGAAGTCAGATGAAGTTGAAATATTGAGGGAAAATGATGAGGAAACATATGTGTTATATTTAACAAAACAATATAAGGAATTTAATTACACATTTAAAGTTGTCAGTAGCTACATATCAACTAAATCCAATAAACTCATATAAACCACCAAGTCTTACATAGATCATTTTTATAATTATGTAGTATACACAAAAATATAAACATTAGGGTAGATCAATTTTGGAACCGTGGCATTGCACGCAATTGGAAAGTTAGGGTTTTACATGATAAATAATGACATAAAATATTTATTTTTCAAATCATTAGCATTTTTTGAGGAAACGAGTTTAAAGATTAACTTTGGGTTCAAAATTGTAGAGTTGGAATTTCATTCCAGTGATCAGTAAAAGCCTTATACAATTTATAACTGAAATATATTCAATTGCTTGGTTTGAGATTAAAAGGAATAATAAATTCCATAACCAACAATTGTATATATTCAACATGGTTCAGAGAATAAAGCAACAATCAACCAAAATACAGAATGATGCTTAAAAAATTTATGGCACAATGCTTTTGCCTTGATTTCAGAAAATATTATTTTCTTAATGTTGAAGTCAGATAAATTGGAGGTGTGGGAAGACGCTATCAAAAAGTTTTGTCCATTAGATAAGTAAACATTTATTCATACTTAATTAATTATGTCAATTTACAAGACTAATTCTAAAATTACATTCAAATTACATGATAAAAATATAACTCACTATGAGTAAATTTTTCAATAAAAATATATTTTTTGCTTCAGAATTACTGAGCCACCATAGAAGAGATTAAAAAAAATTACATTCATCAACTTTGAAGCAATACACTTGTCAAATTTAATTAATCTCTCCCCAAATCGAGTTTATGAACCTGCACTTGCAGAAAGTTTTTCAAACAGTGAACTACAAAAGGTTCTAACAAATAGAATGACGTTGGAGTTGCCGAATTTACCTGCACATTTGCAAGGTGTGTAAAGAGCAGTTAAATTAACTACTAAAGCTTCACAAATTGTATATGGACAAGAAGCAAAGCACAAGCGCATTAGTACTAAATTAATGGAATCCTCCATGTTTGCTACTCACCCCTGCAGAAAAATGCACTCTTCCCCCAAATCAACTTTAACCAATCATCACTTCACTTTTTCAAACTTGTCTTATCATTGGTTAAAAGGACCCAAAAAATGTAGCAAGTTGTGACAAATCTGTTTTCCCACTCACCTATCTGGAGCTGGTTTGAAACCCAAAAAAATCAATAAATAGGATCCCTTCACTTGATTTAGGCAGTTAGAAACTGAGTCTTTGAGAAATGCCAACAAATTCCACACACACCAGCACACTGACTCAACAACCACCACTCTCTCTCAGCAACTCAACACAACTTAAAATGTCTTTCTGTGTGAATTGACCCAACTAACAATTTACTAGAAAAAGTGATATTATCACTACCAAAGTCGTAATTGTATATTTAATCAACTTACATCATATCAGTCAAAGGCACATAACTCCTTATGACTTTAAACAATATTTACAATTGTCGCACACATACACAATAGTATTTGAACCCACACAAGTGACATTCCACCTTGCAGAAATCAAACAGTTTTAATTTCATAGACAGACCTAAACTACAAGCTTTCATTTACCAAATCACTGCATGGTCACTCCTTACAATTTTATCTCACTTATCACATTGAACAAGCAATCTTAAATTCACTTTGTGTATATAAAACGTATATAAATGCATGTTATTTGCTGATATCTATAACTACGTTGTTTCTCCTTGATTTCTTCCAATTGAATTGCCTTCAAATGTTTGTTTATTTTATTTGTTGTGGATGAATGTTTAACAAACATGCACATTTTTAAGCCTTCACACAATCTCACCTTCTGACACATCCAATTAGTTCAAATTCTGCAACAAAATCATTGTACCAACAGATAAGATCTTCATTTACTTCAAAGGGAAATTATACTGAACAATTTAGCTATATTATGATGTCTTATGTTATACAGTGCAGAAGTTTCAGTGAGGTTTTCAATAAATAATGCAAATATAAAACATGTCTTATAATTTGTGTCAAGAAGTATCATGGTGTTATATACATATTTATATATTTTTTTTGTTTTTGTTAATTATGACTTAACAAATGGTGAAAGATTTTATTCAATGATTAGGCTTTTTGTAATCTTTTACAATTTTTACAGTTTTCACTTATCGAATATACTAAAAAAATTGCATATTTTGCTTGTGGTGAGTCATAATTAAAATTCTAGTTTGAATATATTTTTCATTTAATGTATCTAATACAAAAAATGTCAACTTTATTTGGATTTATTTTTGAAATAGTAAAATTTTGAAGTCAGAATCTGTGTAAATTAGCTATTTCTGTACATATTTTTCAGATCTTTAATTTTTGGTGTCAGTACTTATCACATCAGACCTCAGCTTTTGCATAGGTGCAATGTTGATTTTCTAAAAAAGTGAAAAATCAACCTGACCTATTGTACCAATACATAGCTTCCTGTATCACACCAAGCTTCTTTGCAGCAATCTGCTTGATAGTGTAGAGGGGCCGTGGCAGTTACCACTTGTTGAGGGTTCATGGCGTGGCTGTTATGATAGAAGTCAGACGTAGAAGAAACGCAAGTAAGGTTCAGATACTCCTGCCCACCGAGCCCAACTACATAAAAAGGTTGGACATTGATTAAGTCCAAAGAAGAAGGTAAAGAAAGCAAACAAAACACAAGACCGATAATATATGTATATACAAATATATATTAATAACAAGTTACAATACATGGAAACAGTACAAAGGACAAAGTGTGTGTGAATATTCTGTATGTGCGTGCGTGTGTGAATATTCTGTATGTGCGTGTGTGTGTGAATATTCTGTATGTGTGTGTGTGTGTGAATATTGTGCTTAGCGTGTTTCCACGCTATCCCTTGTTAGCGCCTACATTTCGCGGTTGATAGCTGAAATCCTGAAGGAAAAGAGAGTTTACCTCAAGCTGTCAGTGCACAGGCCTGAAGGAAAAAGAGATAGAGGTGAAGAGTCAGCGGCTATTTATAGCCAGGGAAGAGAGACCCCTGGTGAAAGGGTTAACGGACTGAAGGAGGAGTTAACTCCGACAATAGTCATGTGATATCTCTTCACAGTCCCATTCCCTGATGAAACATATGCATACTAAAAGTGTTGCTGGATGTCACATTCCTTTATGAAGGCCTTGAATGTCCTTCTAATTAATGCTGTATTATTATCTCCAATGAGCTCATATGGCAAACTCTTCCTACAGAATATAGATTCGAAGAGAAAATATGTTCTAGTTGCACATCCTGCAAATGAGCTCTGCATTCTCAATCCTACTCAATTTTACTAAGCATGCCCAGGAAACAGTCATCAAGCCAATTCAATTTTCTTTCAACAATTTCTGTAGATTGACATTCTGTTATTATAGGCAATTTATTCCATCTTCCTTGTGGTTGAAATACATGCATAATTCCCAATTGTGCCAGAGATTGATGTTTGATACTAACTAAAAGTTTAGATTTTGAATGTTGATTTTCAAAACAAGCAACTCTCAGAAGGATTGATTTAAACATAATCCTTCCAGACTTACTTGGCTTTATAAGAGACTAAACTAAATATTTTAGCTGTAGACTGGATTCTGTTACATATTTTTAATAGGTAAATGATCAAGTTAAAATAATTCATTTTAAGAAATATTTTCCATGAAATGTTTTCATTATTTATTTGATTCAGTTATGGAAAGATTTCTTTCTTTAAATAGAGTCTAGATATAAAGGACAGAAATCACTTAAGCAGTTTAAATTATATTAAAAGTTTTCTGTTTGTTTTTTTTAGTTAGTATCATAATTCTTAAAAAATAAAAATTTGATTATATGTAGGGTGACAGTAAAATTTTTGAAAAATGGACCACTGTTCATTGTTGATATTTGGCCAAAATCAAAAGACATTTCAGTAATTTAATTAAATCTGTGGAATATCAGTATTTCAAAAAATTGGACCGTATAATTCAGTGTTGAAATTTAATCAGAATTATCAATAAATTTTACTAAAATGGACTATAGAAATTTTTTTAACTTAATCCAAAAATCTAGTGTCAATTAATCAGAAATAAAATTCTTCATTTTCTTAACAAGAATGAATTCGTTGTAAATCTAATAAAAAAAACAGCAGAAAGTTTAGAGTTGATATTTCCTTTTGGTTTTTCAGTTCTTAGTCTGAAAGAAGTTGACTCTATGAGAATGAAAATGTAACTGTTTCAATAATAATCAAGATTTTTTAAAGTAGTCTTTGATTTTATGGCATTCTATCTCTGCACACATCCTTTATATCTTTTGAACTTTCTTTTCACTACAAGTTCACAGACATGAAAAATCAAAATGAAAGAACTGCTGTCTTGGACTTCTCACATCGGTGTAAATTAGATTCCAGTAGGTACCAGCAGACAAATATAGTCATTTTAAAACTAAAATTAAAAACTATTTTATTTATTTTTAATATCTAATTTTTGGTGTATTTGCTAAATAAAAACAAAAAGTTATGTTACTTCTTCTTCCTTATTCCTGCCTTTGTTGCAACAAAAATAACATACTCCATTGGATGTGCCACCCAGGATCACCACCCTGTTGCTCCCACCTCTTTGCACATCACTGATTAGCAGTAAATTTAATAAAAAAAAACAGCAGAGAGTTTAGAGTTGATATTCAACTAGAATCCAATCTCAGTCAAAAATAAAGTTGTGTTTTCTTAACACACATGTAGTAGCAGTAAAATTAAGAAAATGAATGATACATTTTTATTTCAATGCTGAAATTCAACCAGAATCCAATGCCACTTTATCAGAAATAAAGTTGGTAATTTTCTTAACATTTGTGGGATAACAATAAATTGTAAAATATGAATTGAAGAATTTAGTTTTGAAACTCAGCCAGAATCCAATATTAATAATAAAAAATAAGAGGGAGTGAAAAATGTTCATGGCCCAGCCAAGAAAACCTTTCAAACATAAAAAATAAATGTTTATTCATTTGGTCAGATATTGGGAAGTGAGATGAGAGCTTTTCAGCAAATTTGTAGTTTTCTTAATGTATTAAATATAATTACCAATGACAAGTTTGTCATTTTTCGTTTTTTAGTTATATTGATATTTTAATATAATTCTATATTCCAATATAGTCATGAAATTTCTCCCATTAAATCTTGGTATGTTACAAAAATATATTCATATTATCTATTTTAACACTAAACTTATAGAAGATTATTACTTAAAAATAAATATATAATTAAACATACTTTATTCTGTAAAATAAACATTATATAAAATGGAAGTAATTTTTTAAAAATCATTTCTTCTTCCTCCTTTTAATTTGGATTCATGGCGTGTTTAACTGTCAAAATTAAGGGAAATAACCGAGGCCTGACAGTATGTTCAGAAACTTCATTTTTTGTCAGTTTTTACATTATTTAAAAATATGAAGCTTAATATTATACATGCAATAAAACATTGAACACAATGAATACTTTCATCGAGCATGATTGGAAACGTAAAAAAAATATTCGATGAAAGTGTATTAAATGTTTATATTCGTAATTATTCATATATCTTTGTTAATAAAATGAACTAATTATCTCCCTTAGACTTCTTTAGCTCCGATAGCCAAAAAAAACTTTGTGTAAATTTGCTGTATAAGCACCAAAAGACCCCGCTATTGAGAATATGCTATTCTGGTGTAAAATTGCCTAGTTATTTCAAAAATGACATTAAAACATTAGTCTCGATTACCGTTTAGAAGTTATAGATAATATAAGATCGACTTCTTTCTCGTCGCGTAACACAGAACGTCCGCCTTTATTGGCGTTGTGTACATTTGTTTGTTTGCCTCGAGTCGTCATGCGGCGCGGAAGGTTCATTTGTCTTGACTACTGCGCAATGTGCGAAGTTTGAAATGAACGCGAGAAATAATACGCGAAAAAGCGTAAAATCAGACAATTAAAATAAAATAAAATAAAAGTTACCAGCCTGAAAAGTAAAAAAAAAAAATTTTCTCCTTTTTTTTCAACAATTTTTTTTATGTGTCGTGAAATTTTCTTGAACTTAAAGTTTCAAAAATTACATATGGTTAGGTTCTGTTTCATTAGCTATAAGCAGATTTATTAAGGACAATAAATAAAAAAATAATATTCATTTAAAACTTCATTTAAAAACAGAAAATAAGCCCATTTTAAAATAACTTTTTTTTCGACGATTTTTCTTATGTGTCGTGAAATTTTCTTAAATTTAAAGCTTCAAAAATTACATTAAATTAGCCAGTGTAGTGGTATTGACGGCATAAATCAACCCACACATTTTTTTACTTTACGAATGTGTAAGCAAACAAAAAGCAAACAAGTGAAAGAACACAAGAAAATAACTTTTCATAGCAGGTACAATATTTATATTTATAAATGACAACAGTTTTAAAATAACTATTAATATGAGTTACTTCTCTTTGACTGTGCTAAAGTCTTCGCTAATAAAACATTTTTTTACCTGAGCTCACAAAAAGCTGAATTACCTTGTCGTTCAAAATGTTCACTGAAAGAGAGTTTAAAGAATCTTGTAAAGCTGAAAATATATTGATAAACTTTTAGCTTCAAAGAGGTTGGAGGAGTGAATGTTCCGTAATGTCTAATTTGTTTTCGTTGCCCGTAATTGAAAGTATTGTTCGTAATTGTTTGTACTTAAGTTTTTTTTAGTAAGATTCAATAACGTAATTGAATAGTTTTTAGTAAGTTGCAGAAATTGGTGAGTGAGTTGTTTCGTTGATATTTTAGCTTGAATTACAGCGAAGTTATGTTGTGTTAAAGAACTTGAGATTCTAACTTTGTACTTCGCTGCAGTAATGATACAAGCGTCGTGAACTCGTTTAGCAAATGCTAGTCGTCGTAAATTCTCACATTATTTATTGTACTATGTACAAATGTGGCACAAGGCCGAAATGAGGAAAGGTGAAAAGGATGGCCAACTTCTGTCTTAACTTTAAACTTAGCTAGCCGCAATCACTGACCCAAACATACAAACAATGTTCCTTTCACCAAAACAACACATCCATTACTTACCATTCTTACTACATCCACCAAAATGCCCCAAAGACTCTATGAGGTTCTAACTAGTCCCCATATATACAAATCATTGTCTGTGGGGGAGGGAAAATAAAATAACATCTAAACCCCCCCATGAATATTTACAATGAATACAAATCTATATACCAGAAACTAAACAAAAAATTTTGTTAGTAGTAAAACCCCCCACAGCCCTAACTGTGGAAGTAACATCCGTTAACTGGATGAAATCAATGCGGGTCTTAAAAAATTATAAAACATTCGTACAATCCATGGACTCGTTACAAACACACACTCAATCAAACACAACAACAAATACGAAAGACAGACTCGAAACGAAAAGGCGCCCCGCACCCACCAGAGAACTGATATCACTAACCACCTAACGATGGGCGGGATGGGGAATTAAACAAAAAGAAGAAAAATAGGGCCAGAAATAAAAGGGGGCCAATGCTCATACATACCCTAGCTAAGTTAACATGGAAAAAAAAAGAGAAAAGATAACTAAAACAAAACGGACCTAAACTAACCTATACACGGGAGGGGTTGCCAATGTTCACCCCAGCGATCCCAAAATTCTTAATGCCTAACCGGCATCAAAATGCCACTCAAGTCAGCACCTTTCACTCTGCAGAGACGCGCAAGACTCACCCACCTTTCGCCAAATTCCAATGGATGGTCGTCTCCTTTCCGTCCTGATCTTGACTTTAAGCTGATGCTTAAAGAACAAGATCAGTTGGGGAAGAGGTAAACTTCTCGTCCCCATGAAATTCCTTCTGTCGCGTCGTCCATATCACGACTCGCATAACCCCAGCAAGCAAAAAAAAACACATAGTGCTCAGCCTTAGTCAACGGCGGTACTATATTGCTACAGACGGAACTGGCCTCGAGGACAAAGAACTTTCCACGCAGCATGCGAACCATAATATCTTCAACCAACTTGCACAACGGAACTACGACCCTACAATGAAAGAAGGCGTGACCACGGGTCTCCACCTCCCCACTGCAGCGAACGCAGTTTGGCGACTTTACCAAACCCGCTGCGTGAAGTCTTTTGGCGACCCAGAGGGCCTCTCGAATCACCAGCCAGGTGAGTGATGCCTCAGTGTTAGTGAGACATTTCAACCCGGGCGCCCAAGGCCATATGCAGCGAGCCTCCCGCTTCGTCAGACCGAGCTCGCCTATCAGATCATCTTGAACGTTCCCCCTAACTAACACCTGATATAATGCCTTACAAGACAACGGCTAGACGTCGGAGAGGCCGTCCTTCGCCCGTAAGAGTCGCTTGAGGGCAACCCGACATTCACGATAGAAAGAGCCCTCGCCTCGAGGAGTACGACCGGCCTCCTCCTCACACGAGCGCACATTTCTCAAGGATGGAAAATGTTTATGGGCGTCTTCCTTCCAGAATTCACCGTTCTCATCCAGTTGCATACACATCCGGTCTACATAAGTAATGCGAAGCGTATGTCGACGAGTCTCAACGCAAGGCACCCCCAGACCGCCATCAGAGGGATGGAGGTAACAGATCTCGCGACTAACCATGGCGGCTCTGCCTCCCCACAAGAAGGAGAACAAGAACATTACAAAAGCCACTAAAGTGTCAGACGGGAGTGGAAGCACGGAGAGTCGGTAAAGGAGAATCGGGTAGATGTGCGAGGCACATACTTCCGCCCTCCCCTTCAAGGAAAGATTCCCCCGAGTCCACAGACGTACTGCTAGCTCGGCCTTCTCTTGCACCTCCGACCAATTCATTTCCAACAGAAGGTCGGGACCAAACAAGACGCCGAGTATCTTGACTGGCCCGTCCGTCCAGTGGAAAGGACCGGGAAGAGAAACTCCCTTCCACGAACCCAACCGCAAGCCAACAGACTTATCGCGGTTGATCTTGGCCCCTGTCACCATCTCATAACCCTTGATTTCATTGCTGACTTCGTTAATTTCGGCCTTACTCGACACCAGAATCGAAACGTCATCAGCATAGGCGGAGTACCTGGCCGAGGTGGTAGCACCAGGTAAGGAAATTCCGCGAAGGACTGGATTCGTCTTCAACTTACGCAGGAAGGGTTTCAACGCAAGAACGTAAAGCAATGGAGACAGCGGACAACCCTGACGGATGGAGCGAGACAAAATGAAAGGTTTCGATCTTACCCCATTCACTTCTACCAGCGCACCGGGGGACGCATACAGCAGTCGGATCCAAGTGCGAAAGTCCGGCCCGAAACCGGCGGCCGAAAGGACAGCCTCCAGAAACCGATGGTCAACCCTATCGAAAGTCTTGGACTGATCTAAATTGATCAGCGTGGCATCACTGTCGACTTTCTCGATGATCAAGCGTACCAAATGAAGGTTGTCCTGTATAGTCCTGCCCTTCACAGCACAAGTCTGCTCGGGACCAATCAGACTAGAGGGACAACCTGCAAACGGTCCTTCAAGACCTTGGCTAAAATCTTCAACTCTGTATTTAACATCGTCAAAGGCCGATAATTATCTATCCCATCCCCACCGTCTTCCTTCTTGCGAAGCAACTTGATCACACCCCTGTTGAAGCGTTGAGGAATAGACCCCTGCCTCATCCAGTTGTTGAAAATCAGTGCCAGCAAGGGGACAAAGACGGGCGACTGCCTCAAGTACATTTCATAGGGAAGACCATCTAATCCCGGAGTCTTGTCCAGGCCAACCTGCTTCAGCGCATCCCAGATCTCAGACTCTGTTATGGGCCCCTCGCACCTAGCCGCTTCTGCCGCTTTAAGGCGGGGAAAGTCGGCTAAATAGGCATCGAGCTGAGCAGAGCTCAGACCGGGCTCCCTGGTAAAAAGCTCCTGAAAGTAGTCACGAAAAGCCTCGCAAATGCCCGCGTCTGTAGTCACAGTCCGCTTGTCCGGCAATGTGATGCTCGCGATATGCCGACTAGATGCCCTACGGACTTCCTCTGAACGCAATGAAGCGGCCATATTCGTAGCCTCACAAGACATTCTTTTTATCCTAGCCCTAACTACTAGAGCTTGATCCTTCTTGATAAGCAAGGAGGCCAGCTCCGCCTTAGCTAAGGCTATGTCCCCACTATCACGGGATTTTATCGCCCGATCTACTTTGGCCTCTAGAGACTTTTGCGCTGCTAGCCCTGCTAGATTGAGTCGTCGACTAAAATCAGCAGCAAAAGACCTAAGTTTGGATTTCAAAGCGCCCCACCACTTATTCCCAACCACAGCCCCCGACAATTCCCGCTGTAACATTAGTAAAAGCTGGTCCCGGAAATCTTGCTCACCAAATAATGATGAGTTTAATTTCCAGTAACCAGCCATCTTAACCCTAGGCTTATCTAAGTTTACCCGAACCCGGACAAGCCTATGATCCGAGTAAACTATAAAATGGAAACTTGGACATTCTAAGAGCCCTACTTCGACTCTCTTAACTAGAACTCGGTCGATGTAGCTTGCGCTAACCAGCGAATCCGAGCTGCCGCCCCTATTCCAAGTCCATACTACCTCCTGGGGATGCTCATTTCGGTACTTATCGACGAGATCAAACCCGTCGATAAAGCCCCGAAACGATTTCACATCCGGATTGTTAGTACGCGGTTTTTGCCCTATACGATCTATATCGGGATCAAGGACGGCATTCCAATCACCCGCTAGAACTACCGAACGAGAAGTCGTCAAAAACGGCTCGATCCGCCGAAACAAACCAGGCCGCTGCGCATGGTCATTGGACTCATAAACCCCAATGAGACGAAAAGCCTTATCCTTTATGGTAACATCCAGCACGCAAAGCCTGCCCGCCGGATCCGCGAAGACAAGAGCACACACCGCGTCCAGAGACTTGCTCACCAGCCAGGAAACACCCCTCGAGCGTCCATCAAAACATGCTAAAAAGAGGACGAACATCTTAGACAGAATATCCTCATAGTCGCGAGATAAAAAACGGGTCTCCTGCACACAACATACATCCACCCCGAGGCGCTGAAGATCGCGATCGAGCCTCGCCCTTCGAGACTCCGACCTCAGGCCCCGGACATTCAGAGTTGCTAACCAGAGAGCCATTATCAGACCTAATTAGGGTTGGGACACTGATTTGAACATGGTCGGGGTAAGGATACCGACAGCCTCTCCCATCGACCCGTGGCCCATCTCCCTGTTGATGGAGCCGTCTTGCGAGAGGCCGCCTATATCCCATGGAAAGGTCAATTTTAGTGCTCTATATAGGGAGGGGTGAACAAAAACAGGGACCCTCCCAGCACAAAATTGTTTCATTTTCTTCAATTTGTCGTTTTCGACAATAGCAATGGGAGGAGACATTTTGAAAGAGGTAACTGCCTCGTCGAGCATAGCCCAAACGAGTCTAGCCCCCGTCCCAGTCTTATTACAGTCAACACTCTTTGTGCTCCTGTGAAGTGTATTGGGTCTTCAATATCTTTGTCCCCGAATTGTTTTATGGAGAGGAGATACTTTAAATTTTGTATCCTGTTTCCAAAGTCTCGAGCTTTTTCAGCTTGGGCAGGGGTAATGCGACATACCTCCTCTCCTGAGTTGAAAATATATTTCTGTTTTTTCTTCTTTTCCTTAGAGTCTTTTGTGGGACTCCTTTGCCTTTTGTTGGTGGGTGGGGGCATATCAAGTGTTTTAGTGGGGGAAGATTGGCATGAGCTTTGCCTTAAAGGGCTAGGGTCTCTACTAAGAGGCGTAGAGGGAGGGGCAGATTTTGCCTGTTGAGAATATTGGGCGGAAGGTGTGGAGGTAGTGTATTTTTCCATTGGAGAGGTCTTTTTGGGACTGGGTTCTCTACTAAGGGGGTTGAAAGGTGTGGGGGTTGTTGGGTAGATGAAGTAGGGAGAGTGGCCTTTTCCACTGGGGAGGTCTTTTTAGGACTGGGTTCTCTACTGGGAGCGGTTGAAGGGTGTGTGGATTGATTGGCAGAAGATGTAGAGGGAGTTGCCTTTTTCACAGGAGAGGTCTTTTTAGGACTGGGTTCTCTATTGAGAGGGGTTGACGGATGCGGGGTATGTTGGGCAGAAAATGCCGCAATAGTGTCCTTTTTAACTGAAGAGGATGATTTTTGATTATCTAGTTTTCTTTCAGCAATTTTATCTTCTCTGTCTTTTCGAATCCGGGATCATACTTTTTCAGTAGATCTCTTAGGGTTGATCCAGAGACCGGGGCGTCGCCCTATCTGTTGACAGAGGGAATGGGACTGTCAGTGTCATTTGTCCCAGAGGCTTTAGGGGACTGAGGACCCGCTGTCTGTCGCTTCCCTCTAACCCTGCCAGCAACCTGCCATTCCCCCTCTCCCTTCTCCACAACTGCACTAGCAGCAGGAAAAAGCTCTTTGGGGAATGGGGTCTTTGATGTAGACCCAACCGGAGGATTTACCCCATCGGTCCTGGAAGCTGGCATGCCCATTACAGGCGTGGCGGAATCTAAAGACGCGGTCAGAGGGGTATTTTGGTCAACCGGAGCCTGACTTCCAGAGGCCTTCTTCTCTGGGCAGGAAGAGGAGAGGTGACCAGTCTCTCGCACTTCCAACATACCGGTTTGCGTCCGGTCACAATGACCGGCAGCTTCAGGCGTCCGACATCCAGACAGTTGGGGAATGGAGCGGAAGGCCTTTTCATTCAACATAATCTCAAAGCTCCATCCCCGGTCAAGCAATCGCAGGAAGCACCCAGTATGTCGCCATACTGCGACAAGAATGCCGCCAGGTGTTCCCCGATAACCTGAGGAGGGACTTTATATATTGCCACGCTGGTCCTTCTTTTGCCTTCGTATTCAGTCCTCAAGATGAGGTCCTTCGTTATAAAATCTCTTGTTGAGGCCCTTACACAATCTTCCGGGGTGGGCAGCAATACGTCCCACATAAAGAATTTAGCACCCTTAACGATTCTTAGAGAGATAAACCCCAGGGACTGCAGGGATTTCACCACTGTGTCTTTAGTCGAACGACAAATTTTGCGCGTTCGCTTGTCGACGACAAAGACCGACACTATTCTTTTATCAAACTTCTTCATTTCAACGGGGTCCCCCAAGAGTCCACCTTCTACGACAAGGTGAGCTTAACTCCTGGATTGCTCCATGAACTCCGCTATATTGATCACAACTTTTGGGGGGGGTACTTCCAACAAGAGGGCGATTCCTTGGCCTCTGCATTTTCACTTGAGCTGTTTCTGGTATCTACACTGTGGCTCTCTTCGTCCACCGTAGATTTAGAAGCTTTTTTTAATGCTTCTAACATTTCTTCATTTGTCGGAATCTTCGATAACTCAGGATATTCTTCTATGTTATCTTATCTGACGGGACCTTTTTAATTGCGAATACATGTTTTTTGACCGATTTTTTAAGATTGGCCATTACTGGTTTCTTTTTTTTTCATTAAAAAAGACGGAATTCTTTTTTTTCCATTTTTACAAGGAAGGGGAGGGGTGGTGAATTAATAAATGTCGCCCATAGGCAAAAATAACAAAATAGACAAAAATAAGGTTAACAAAGATCACGGGGGAAAAATTAATAAATACAAAAAAAAAAAAAACAAACAAAAAAAAAACAAGTAATGGCTCACAAAAATACACAGACAAAAGCCAAACAAGGTTCGAAAAAAAAAAAAAAAAGAAAAGTTAAGGTTGGGGTAAAGTTTCGCTTATCAGCAAGACAACAAATTTAAATAGCAAACAAAGATCGACAGACGAAAGTAAAACAGAAGGACGAATTAAAAAGACGAAAAGTTAAACAGATAAAACGAAAACACAAAACAAATGGACAGACGAGAAAAAGTGAACAAAGTTCACAAAGAAAGAACAAAAATTAAAAGGACAATAGACAAGAAAGCAACAAATTACACAATAAAACGAAAAGTTTTAAAAGGGAAAAATAAGAAAAACGCTATACAAAATAAAATACGAAACTAAAAATATGACAATTTACAATATGGCTGCCGATACAAAACGGTCAACCCAAAAAAAAACGTTAAACAAGGGAAAAAATAATGGACAGGAATTACAAAAGAAACACAAAATTTAAAAACAAATATTATACACACGAAACGAACTTTACGGGTTTTAAAAGAAAAACACAGAAATAATTAACACGTAATAAATAAAGGAGAAAAAAAAAAGTTCGGACGAGAAACGGAAAAAACGAAAAATATACAGAGAAACTCCGGGAGGTGGGCATGGGAAGAAAATAAATTTAAAAAAGGAAAAAGAAACGAAAATCAAAACGTTAAATAATAAAAGAATACTAGCAAAAATAAAGGTAAAAATGGGTAGTGTAAATAACTGAAAAGGAAAAATCAAAAATTTAACAAATAGTCAAAAAAGGAAACGTTAGAAAAATCTAAAATTTAACAAATAGTCAAAAAAAGAAACTAAAAAATAATTCAAAACTTAGCTAAGTGAAGGCAGTCAAAAGTTCAAACAAAAAATTCTCCAATAGACAAAATGAACGTCTAACATGGTCAGCCACCGGAAAACAACGATGCAAATAGGAAGAGCGACGCGCATATGCTGACGTCAGAAGCACTGTGCAACAATTACTGGGCTTACATTGTAATAGAATCATAATTATTAATTTAATATTCAATATCAAGAAGGCTTCAGAGTCTGTCTATATTTCTGAGATGAGGTATTATGTACAGTATTTACATTAGTCGGACTATTGTCCTCATCTTTGTCGCCATATTTGTCACAACGTTTCGGCCGTTGTACGCTCCGGCCTTCTTCAGGTGGTTGGAATTTCGAACTGAACCCTTTATTTCGATCACTGGGGTAGACTGTTCTAGTTCCACGTGCCATGTTTGATGGATGTCAGTTATCAGTTATCTCCTGCTAATTTTCCCTCTGAAAGTTCTCCACAGCCTTAGCCAGGAATTGAACTCACCTTCTTTGGTCTGTCACTGAAGAAGGCCGGAGCGTACAACGGCCGAAACGTTGTGACAAATATGGCGACAAAGATGAGGACAATAGTCCGACTAATGTAAATACTGTGATCAAGAAGGCTTCTTATAATTATTCCATTTATATATATTTTACGCAAAGTCGAATTTATTAAGATTCTTAAAATAATTATAAGAACTGAAATGTTATTAGCTTTATTCTCCACTCTCCTGGCTAATAAACGCAATGACCTTCACCTTTGTATAAGGGTTCCTCATTTCGTCATTGCTTTCAAAATATATGCCGATGAAAGCTCTTGAAGAGACGCGATATAAACAGTTTCAATGGACAACACTTGCTTATTGCATAGTACAATAATATTATAGATAATAATCGCTAGAATGATCCGTGAAAATTTTACGGTTTTCCTATTTTAAGTTTCTGATGAATCTTAATTCTTACCTTTTAAGTACGTATGTTCAATTCTTTGGTAAAAAAGGAGCATACCGACCACTTGAAAAAAGTCCGCAAACCTGATGAAACAATTTTTATCGTCTAAATTTTTATTTTATTATTAAGAGGAAAGACCAAAATAAATTTTAACATTTTTTAAAATGTTTTAATCTTTTCTAGCGCATCCGAAATTTGAGTTAAAAATCTCTTTCTTCCTGATTCAACAATATTCCAATAAAATCGATCATGTCTGCCATTTTTGACAACTTCATAAACAAAATTGAAATTCTCCGTTTAAAATTTTAGTAAAATTCAATTATACATTTTTCAAAAGTTATTTTAGAGAATTAGAAAATTTAAAGTATACTTAACATAATTTGATGCACACATTACGTGATATTTTGGCAGACAAATATTTAGCTGGAAAAAAGAGAAGCATGTCTCATCGTGGTGATTGGTTTTGGAGATGTGAGCTGATTTTCAATAAAGTAGTTGATAAACGGACAATGAATCAAATAGAATGTAATAAACAAAAGGAAGTAGGAAATGTCAAAAAAAAAAAACCCTTAATGGAGTATTTCAAAAACAAATAAATAATATTGCGCACAAAAGTCGTTGAATTGGAAATGAGACGTGAAAAAAAAGTCTACAGCAAATTATAAAGGACAATACAAATCTACATCAAAATCAAGTGAAAATATCAAAGGAAAAAAATTAATGATGCTACATATGTGGAGATAAAAGTGATAGAAGTATAAAAATACTTTTGAAAGTATACAACCATATATCCCTTCAGTGTGCAACAAATTCTTACCTTTGTTTTAAACATTTTAATATAATTTTATGCGAAATCATTTAATCTGTCGTGAGAACATTTCTTATTCGTGACAATTCATTAAAATAATAGACTTGAAAATCTTCAGATTTATTTTTCTGAAATGAACTACTGACACAATTTCAAGCATGTAAATTTATAAATAAATTCATGATCTTTTTTGTTAAAATTACCCGTGTGTTTCGTCGTCATTATCACCCTTCCTCAATCTTCTTGGATTAGAATAAATGAACTGTTCATTTAAATTAATCCCAAGCCCCACGTCACAGCACACACACACACACACGCAAAGACACACACAATCACACACACAGATTACCTGTATTCATACAAGAGACGTCATATCTGAAAAGATTGAAAACTTTACACAGGGAAAGAAATTCTCTAAATTTTGCTCTATTTGATTATTATATAATTTACAGAACCAGCTTCATGGAATTGTACTTAAATATGTGAACAGATAGAAACAACACTTTCTTAATGTTTTCCCTTTTTTAATACTTTTACTAAACCTATATTAGGAAGAATGTGTGTGAATTTACAGACTGTTAATAATTATCAAATGTAATGATTTGAATTCAAAAATTTTAATTAAACATAAATTTAAGATGTTTCTTGTATGCTGGTGCGAAATCCAAGCTAAGCTTGTAAATAGCTTTCAACAGAGAAATTAATTCTATTGGTTACATTGGTAAAGTAATAAAGACATTTATCCAAGTATCATGGGTCAATGCTGGAAATGAAAGCGAAATAATTCGAAAGGATTTTAGGTAAAAACTAAAGATTTCTGAAAAATCTTGCATTTATTCCTAGAGTGTATTGTGAATGAGTGGCAAGATTAGAATGCAGAATGTAGAATTGAGGCTGCCTGAAAAGTAGAATGATTTTAAATTTAGAAAATTTATACGAATAACATTTGTGAAATAAAAATCCAAATGATTTCATTCTTAAGCAATAAGTATTTCTGAATATAACGTTTACCCCAAAAATCTTCATAATGATTAATAAGTGAAACGAAAGTTGATGACAATGGATGTGTAACTTCATAAATAAAAATGAAAAATATTAATTCGATGTAATTAATTCGCCACAGTAAAAAAAGTAAGAAGTTCGAGGTTCGCCTTTATTGAACGGGCTGGCATACGACCACTATTCACAGGCGCGATCCCACTACTGCCGGACACGAGGACTTTTGTCTGCTGTGTTTCCACCCTGGACCGAATCACCCCTCCTTAGTCAACCTGGTCAGTTTGAGCTTCCTCCAACTAACCATATTGATGCCAGGCTTAGTGCGGACACCCGATCGCCATAATGGAGCGCAGACCAGAAACCCCAATCTCAAACCATCCACTCGAACAAGCCTCCAACGTAGCTGGATTACAGGAGTACGCCACCACCCCCGGCTATCAGCAAATGCACTTTTTAAACTGGTAAACATAACTTTGAATATTCAATAATTCTTTTACGTAATAACCATCTTATATCTTTATGTTTTTCGTTTTCCTTAAGCTAAATTTTTGTTCATTTTATTTTAGATATCAAGTTCAATAAAATTGAAGAAAAATTAATTTAAACTACATCTTAATCGCCTCGTTTTCATAAATTATTAAAGGGAGATAATCCTCAAATGATTTTTTTTACTCGTGTTTCAATTTTCGCTTTTCTCAAGTTTATTTTCGCATTTCGACTTTGTTCGAGTTAGTTATCTGGACGAGATCACTAAAAATTCACTATACCGTGATGAAAATATACTCTAAACGTAAAAATGAAACACTTTTATGGAAACAGTTTTACTGTAAAAAACAACTAAAAAAACCTGTTCTTCTTGCGTTAGCGGTTGTGCTAACTTTTAGAATAGCAAATTTTTTACTCTTTTTTTGCGGTGATTTACACATTAATTTTGAAATTCTTGCTAAAATCAAATAATTTTTGGATTTTAATGACGTTTTCAGGATTTTTTTACAAACGAATGAAATTATTTCTGAATTATTTTTATTGGAAAATTTTGGTAAAAATTTTTTTATTTTACATGAGTTTCTTAATTTTTACTTAATTTTATGAAAGTTTGAGAAATTCATCGAGATAATTTTCAATGACTTTATAAGTTAAAATCCAAATTTTTTGGAGAATTTAAATCACCGATTTTTTTCTTCTGTTCTAAATCGAAAAATAAGAAAAAAAAATAAAACTAAGACATTATTTAATTAAAGAAGCTATATTGTCTGAAGAAATTTTGGATGAAAAATGAATTTTTACAAAATTTGTTTTCATTTTTAGACTTTTTTACAATATAAAATTGAATAATTCATAAAGTTACTGAATATTTTAAATTTCGATGAAATAATTCTTCAGGAATATTGTTTTTAAGTAAAACTATATTTACTAGTCATATATTTTAAAGCTTATTACAATCTGGAGAACTCGACTATTCTTAAAGGTATTTCGATTTGTTTTTATATATGTATATAGATGCAGAATTTCTGAAGTATGGATGTACAAAACAATAAATCTATTCTTAAAAAGTCGTGTCATGTTAGGTGACCATGGCTCTCCACATTTTCCTGTCCTTTGTAGCTCTTAATAAATTTTGTCTTTTTGTTTTTTTCTCCTAAAACTTGCTTCGTCATCAATCTCGCTAGGAAAGTTATGCATTGTGTTCCTGTTTTTCTTGCCTTCAATCTGTCCTATGAGTATCAGATTTTCTAAAACTGTTTACCTCACTACGTACGCTAAAAAGTTTAAACTATATTCTCAGCATCCTTCTGTAGAACCACATTTCTGTTGCTTCGTGTCTCTTCTTCGTCTGTGAGGAGATTGTCCAGCATTTACTGTCATATAAGAATATTCTTTCCTTTTTACTAACAGAATTTTTCTCTTTCTTAATACTTTGCTAAGCTTTTGGAAGGCATCTTTTGCTATTCTAATTCTCTTTCGGATTTCAGTCCCGCATTTCCCGTCCTCCGTTAAAATATTTCCCAGATATTTAAATTTTTGTATTCATTTTTATTCTGTTTTCTTGCCACTGACGTTTAGTCCTTTCTTCTATCTTTCTTTCCTTCACTACTTTGGAATTCTTGTAGCTTTCTTTGCGTGTCTGTTAAGACTGTGGCTGCCAATAACGGGGGTACTTGTAGTTCTTTCAGAATCACCTCACTATATTGGTTGAATAAATCCGGTAGGCACTGTGGAGTAATGTATAGCAGCTTGGATTGAGAAAACGGAGTTCGAATTCCAGTCGAATCCATTACATTCACTTACGTGCTAATACCCTTTGGAAAGGTATGAAACCTCTAATTCTCTAACAGGAAAGATCAGGTTCTATAGCCTTGGATGGCAACTGGTCTACAGCAGAAAGAAATGGCAACCTACTGCGGGGAAAAAATCTGCCTCGTCAATCATGTATCGAAGGATACATGATCGCCTCAACGTGTATCTCTCATGGCGCATGATTTTAACATCTGCATATCGTATGTTAAGACTGTGGCCGCCAATAATGGTAGTACTCGTAGTTCTTTCAGAATCTTCTTATTGTATACGCTGAATAAGTCCGGTGAGAAAACACAGCCTTGTCTTACTCCCCTTTCTATTTTTGGATTTTTCTAAAATCATTTTCTATCCGTAGGCAACCAGTCTGTTTCCAGTAAAGGTTCTTGATTATTCAATACCCTTCTCAAATATGACAACATTACCTAGCACATTTAACAGATCATGTACGGTTTGCCATTCCCAGTGTCAGATTTACCGATAGTTTTCCATGTTCCCTGACATGTATATTTTACTCCCCGAGGTTGATGTAAAAGCCGAATACAGAGTTTTATCATGTAATACCATCTAGCAGTTCCAACAGTTTTTGCGACGTACTTTTGCATAATCTTCTGCATTGTATTTGTAGCGGTATTGACGGACTAAATACATCTTTCACTTTACAAATGTGTAAGCAGACGAAAAGCAAACAAGATAAACAAGACAAAAAACTGTTTATAACAACAACAATATGTATATTTATGTATGTCAATGATATACAAGCATAATTAATAGGAGTTACTTCCCTTTGAATGGAATTAAAGTCTTTACTAAGAATTTTTTTATCTGAGCTCATATAAAGTTGAATGAACAAAATGTTCATCGTGAGAGAGTTGAAAGAATTCTGTAAAGCTGAGAATATGTTGATAAACATTTAGCTTGAGAAGAATTGAAGGAGTGAATGTTCCGTAATGTTTCATTAGTTTCTGTTGAATATTCGTAATATGTTGATGATTGTAATGTTCCGTAATGTTCGTAATGTTTGTAATTAAGTCTCCGTACTTACGTTTATATATAATATCTACGTTGAACGGCTTCCCTTCCAAAATTCTTTGGTGGTATCCTAGAACGCACTATCTAGTATTAGTCCTACTTCTTTGTCTTTCTTCTCACCGCCTGTATAAATTATCCATAGATTGTTGTTAACAAGCTCACTGTTGTTTGGCCATCTGGTTTCAGATAGACCTAGAATGTTGAGGATCTTTTCACCACTCGTTTAAAATTATCAAACTGGCCGCAGTTGTTCAATGTTCGGACGTTTCATGTCCCGAGAGTTATTTTGTGTTTGATGGGAGCAATCGCAGGATAACGGTCCGGTGACACCTGTCTCTCATGACGTTCCTTAACGGGCGTGGGATAGATTCCGAGGGCTTATCAACAATTTAATTAAAATTTTAATTAATTCCAACGAATTTTAAACAATTTAATTAAAGGTGAAATTGAAAAGTGGTACAACATTTATGGTGCTGTTTCGTCCCAAACGCTACACGATGAAGAACGGATCTCTCTCTATATATGTGTATATATACATATAGAGAATGTATGCAGACATATAACATCAATATTTATGTAAATGGTCGCTCGCTATCGAGGATTTGTTCAAGTTGCTTTGATATTTTCCCGTGCACACCAACAATGGCGACCGTCTTTCATCATCTATAATTTCTTTCAGTTCTCTTTCGAAGAATAGTTTTCACTTTGCTTGGAGTCTTGGATGTTTCGGTCATGAGTTGATGAGTTGAAATATTTGATAATTTTTCCATAGAATAATCTTTTTTTTTTGTCATCTTTACACATTTTTCAGTAATCCACAGCCTTTTATATTCTCACAGATACAATACAATCCAAATTCAGTAGACATTACAATTTTCGGTGAAGGTTATAAAAAACAAAATTGATTGCCCCGAAAAATATTCGAAGCCTAAAGAAGTGTGTTGAATTTGGTGACCAACACAAGTACAGTTTAGGTGTGGTGATAGCAGCCACAGAAAAAAAAAGTTCAAGGTTCGATTTTATTGAACGGACTGGCATACGACCACTATTTACAGGTGCGATCCCACTACTGCCTGATACGGGTACTGCTGCGTTTTCGCCCTGGACCGAATCGCTCCTCCTTAGTCAACCTGGTCAGTTTGAGCTCCCCCCAACTAACCATATTGATGCCGGTCTTAGTGCGGACACCTATTGCCATAATGGAGCATAGATCAGGGACCCCGCTCTCAAACCGTCCACTCGAACAAGCCTCCAAAGCAGCTGGATTACAGGAGTACGCCACCACTCCCAGCCACTGCTACATTCTATTTTTTGACTGTTAAACATAACGATGAATATTCCATATTTCTTTTTCTCTATAAATATCTTTTAACGTTAAAATTGGTCTCCTTTTCCTTAAGCTAAAGTTTTGTTAATTTTATGTTAAATACCAAATTCAATAAAAATTAATTTAAACTGCATCTTAAATAAGAGCTTCGTTTTCATAAATTATTGAATGGAGATAATCCTCAAATGATTTTTTTCTCGTCTTGTAATTTTCGCATTTCGACCTTGTTCGAGTTAGGTACCTCGACGAGATCTTTAAAAATTCAGTATACCGTGATGAAAATATGCTCCTAACGTTATGTAAACAGTTTTACCGTCAAATTTATGTTATTAAGAGGAATGATCAAAGTCTTTTTGATTATTTAAATAAATATTTTACTCCTTTTTAGAACATTCAAAATTTTGATAAAAAAATTGTTTTTCTTGCGTCAGCGGGTGTAATAACTTTTACATAGCAAATTTTCGCCTTTTTTTTTTGCGGTGATAAATTGATTTTAAAATGTTTGCACGAATCAAATAATTGTTGGATTTTAATGATTTTTCAGGATTTATTGACAAACGAATGACATTATTTTTGAATTTTTTTATTAGAAAATCTTCGTAGAAATATTTTTTTAGATGAGTTTCTTAAAATTCATCGAGATAATTTTCAGTGATTATATTAGTTAAAATCAGAATTTTTTGAAGAATTTAAATCACCGATTTTTTTCTTTTTTTTTTTTTTTTTTGAAAATCGGACTTACAGAGAAGTTCTGAATCGAAAAATAATAATAAAAAAAACAAAATAAAACTAAGACATTATTTTATTAAAGAAGCTTTATTTGTTTTTATGAATAATATATATTAAAAACATTATTGACTGAAGGAATAAAATTCGATGAAAAATGAATTTTTACAAGATTTGGTTTCATTTTTAAGAATGTTTTACAATTTAAAATTGAATAATTCATAGTTTTTTTAATTTTTAAAAAGTTCAAATTGGACGCGATAATTCTTAGGGAATATTGTTATTAATTAAAACTATATTTACTTGTCATATATTTGAAAGCTTATTACAATGTGAAGACCTCGACGATATTCATTCCTGTTAAAAACACATAAAATGTGGCACAAGGTCTAGAAAGGGGAATGGGGAAAAGGTAGGTCATCATCCGTCTTAATTTTAAAACTTAGTTAGCCACAAACACTGACCGAAGCATACAAACAATATTCCTAGCACGAAAACAACACATTCATACTTACTTTTCTTACTACATTCACCAAAATACCTCATTGTCTCAATGAAAATCCAAAATAGTCCCCATATATACAAATCGACATCTGTAGAGGGGTAGGAGGGGAATAAAACAACAAGTTAAAAAATCCCCAGTGATTATGTACAATATGAATATAAACTATTTACAAGAAACTAAAAAAAATCATGTTAGTAATAAAACAATCCTTAAATATGGCAGAAATATCAGTTAACTGGACGAAATTGATGCGGGACTATAAAAATATAGAAACATTTATCCATCCCAAGCATTCACACAGACATGCACTCATTCTGACACAACAACAAATATGAAAAACACGCAAACGAAACGAAAGGCGCCCCGCATCCACCAGAGAACTGACATCACCGACCACCTAACAAGGGAGGGTATGGGGAGTTAAACTAAAGGAAAATAGGGAAAGAAATAAAAGGTGTCAATAAGCAAACACGCCCTAACTAAGTTTACTGGAAAAAAGAAAAATCTAAATAATCAAAATTAAAATCTACACTAGCCTAATTTCAGGGATGGGTTGCTCAAGTTCAACCCAGGAAAAATAACTAATAATCAAAATTCCACTTTACGTCAGCCCCTTTTACTCGACACACACGCGCAAGATTTACCCAGCTTTTGCCAAATTCTGATGAGGTGGGCACCCGATTTCTGCCCTAATTTTGACTTTAAGCTGATGCTTAAAGAACAAGATCAGTTGGGAAGAATTGAACCACTCGCCATCGTAGAATTCCTCCTGATGCGTCGTCCAAATCACGACTCTCATAATATCTATTAAGCAAAAGAAGACGTATTGTTCAACCTTCGTCATCTGCAGCACCACATTGCTATAAACAGAACTGGCCTCAAGGACAAAGCACTTTCCTTGCAGCATGTGGAGCATGAGGCCTTCAACGAACTTGCACAACGGCGCTACCACCCTGCAATGAAAGAAGGCGTGACCAATGGTCTCGACTTCCCCAATACAGCGTCGGCAGTTTAGAGATTTTTGCTGGATAAAGTCTTTTGGCGACCAGAGAGCTCCACGAATCACCAGCCAGATGAGTGATGCCTCATCGTTATTCAGGCATTTCAACCCGGTCGCCCAAGGCCATATTGAGTGACCTTCCTTCTTCATAAATCCGAGCACGTCAATCACGAACGGATCCCGTGACTAATACTTGATATAATTCCGTGCGAGACAACGCCTGGGCGTTGGAGAGACCATCCGATGGCCATAAGAGTCGTTTCAGAGTACGACGATATCGCGGTAGAAGGAGCATTCAGCTTGAGGTGTACGGTGGGCATCCTCCTCGCTCGAGTGCACAATCTGAAGACCTCGACTATTCTTAAAAGAATTTCGATTTGTTTTTATATATGTATATAAATGCAGAATTTCTGAAGTATGGATGTACAAACAAATAAATCTATTCTTAAAAGGTCATTTTTTAATGTTGCTCACCCTCACCAATAACGAAAAAAAACTTAATGAAATTTATCGTCTGCTACACCATAATTAACTATGAAAATATTCCGCCATCAATCCACCGTCAATAAAGTAGGTAATTTCTCAGTCATATAAAAATATACAAGAGGATGATGATGAAATTTATTTTCTTCACTTAAAGTTTAAAGTCTAAAGTTCAAAGTATAAGTCGGGAGAGGTCAGCTCTTGAAGCTCACAGGCGCTGGACGTGACGTGTAACTTTATACCAACTACAAAGTTTGGCATTACAAAATATAAAAGATTTGAGGAAGGTCACATAGGTTTTTATTTTTTTAAAGCAATATTTCTTCTCAACGTAAGCAACTATGTTTCTTAACAGCTTACACTTCTTTAATATCTCTAATTACAATGAAGTTATTTCCCTGTTGCCTTATCGATAATTTTGAACATCGGTTTAAAAGTTAAAAAAGATCAGTCTACTCTAATATTTTATTCATTGTTAAGGGAAGATGAAATTTAATCCCACGGCATCTGCTGTAATTTAAACTCGGCATGCAATTTGCATATCTGGCCAAGAGCCACTATCAAAAAAAAAAAAAATGATTAAAAACTACAAAAATATGAAAAAATATTTGGAATGAAACAAACTGGAACAATTGTTTTTCTATCCGGCGTGTGGTTTCAGGATGTAGATGACCACGGTTCTCCACATTTTCCTGTCCTTTGTAGCTCTTAACAAATTTTGACATTTTGTTTTCTCTCCTAAACCACGGTCAGACACCTCTTTGTTACGGGTTTCAAAACTTCTGATGAGATTTTCATGCTCCTGGTATATTTGACCCGCAAACATTTTGTGTGTATCCGAAGGAAAAATAAAACATAGAATTTAAGCCAAGAAATATTGACAAATATATTAATAGGAAATTTTAAAAAAGGTACAAAAATGAGAAATGAAATTAAATGTGAAGAGTTCAAGGCAATCTTCATAGTATGTCGTTGAGACACTAGTAGATCTCCTGAGTACAATCCATGGGAAACGGTCAAATGGAGAGACTGAGCGGAACTCTATAGATGACGATCAATTTAGGGTTAAAATGGAGAGGTTTACCTGTGCATCAATGGGAAAGCGTATTGTCTGGCGCTCTCCACACGATTCGTTCCTTATTGTATGCAGACACGACTTACACTCCTCATAAACGGATGTTTACTTATCCGAGAAAATCTACCCCTGGTAGATCTTTCCTTCGTGATTTTCACGAGAAACTATTTGTTAGGTTAACAAATCGAAAAGAAAGTACTGTTACTCTACGTCACCTCGTTGCTGTTAGGGAGCGAACAAAGTTTTTGTCGTAAGTGAATAATTCAAAATTATTTTGATAGTTTTTTGGTTCTCATATTTAAACATAGGTCTATGAGTTATCCAAATTTAGTATTTAAACATATCTGCAAAAACATCATTCTGTTCAATAATGTCTACACTATGGTTTGAAGGGAATGATTTCATTTTTTCCTTATCTCAAGACATTTTTACATAAAAATTGCCTCAATCACTTTTCATTTTAATGTTTGTTAATATGTTATCCGATATTATATCTCAGAATTTTCATCATCGCCAGAAACTTCAGAATTTTCATCATCGTCAGAAACTTCAGAATTTTCAACGAAGTCTTCAGACAGAAACTTCAGCTGTTCAGATCCATTGTTGCAGCATTTACATTTTGTTCAAAACGATATACTAGATCAAAAAATACTTCTATCGGCTTTCAAAGACCTTCATTTCCAATATCTTTCATGTCAAAATATAAATCGATATATATTATTATATATATCCGTGAAAGATTCTAGCCACTTAAGTATAACTTATTCCTCGAGAGTAAAGAAGAATTTTGCATTTGGTACATTTGCTTTGGTCTTCATTAAATTCAAGGTAGTGTTGATTCTAGACTTGTACAAAGTTTGAATAGATTTCGAGAGAGGTCGAACACTAGCAGAGAAAATAATTCGCCTCGATAATAATTCACCATGAGAGAAAATCTGACATAGAAGTTATTCACAAGACGTTAACACCACCAGCGATGTTTAATAAGCGGATGTCCCCCAGTGCCTCATGGGAAGAAAATCAGCAGTTGGGTGGAAAGAACACCAAAACTTTTGTACGATATTTACAATTCTCCTTTAATGAAATATTTGATAATTTTTCAAAATAATTTTTTTTTTCACGTTTACACATTTTTCAGTAATCCACGGCCATTTATATTCTCCCAGTAATAATCCAAATTCAGTAGACATTACAAATTTCAGTTAAGAATTGATTGCCCCGAAAAATATTCGAAACCTAAAGAAGTGTGATTGCATTTGGCTACCAGCACAAATCCAGTCTGGTGATAACAAATATGTCTGGTGATAACCGCTAGGAGATGAAATTATGCTGTCTTCTTTTAGAAAGAACAATTAAAGTTCCTCATCAACTCAGAGATGTCTCGATTAAATCGTAAAAAAGAGACACTAATATTATTGCCAGTGCGGATGGGATGAAAGCAGATATTACCATAGTGATCAGTCTGTTTTTGGTTTCTTTTTACCCTGCAGTAAAGCAGGGCTTCAAAAATAAGTCTTTAGACTCATTGATATATTCCCGGCCACGGAAATCTTTAGTAAAAGGCGAAAGATTTATCCGCAAACGATGACCGGAAAACAACATTGCAAAAAGGAAGAGCAACGCCCATATTCTGACGTCAGAAGCACTGTGCAACAATTACTGGGCTTACATTGTAATAGAATCATAATTATTAATTTACTATTCAATATCAAGAAATCTTCTTATAATTATTCCATTTATATCGATATTACGCAACGTCGAAATGATTAAGATTGCTAACATAATTATAAGAACTGAAATATTATTAGATTTATTCTCCACTCTCCTGGCTAATAAACGCAATGACCTTCACCTTTCTATAAAGGCTTCACATTTCGTCATTGATTATTGCATAGCACAATAATATTACAGATAATAATAGCTAGAATGATCCGTGAAAATTTTACAGTTTTCCTATTTAAAATTTCTGATGAATCTTAATTCTTACCTTTTAAGTTAATGATTGAATAAACTCATGGTGAGTTTATAAAATTTGTATTTTTACTATTTTAAAAATGTTACACTTGAAAAAATGTTTAATCCTCTAGTTTTTTTTTGTTTTATACACATTCTTTTGAGAGAAGTGTATATTCATGAAAGCCAGGAAGTTTATGTAAGAAATTGTTACTTTTGTATGTGTTTTTCGGCTCAGCGATTACAACCCGCCAAAGGTTGTGAAGGATCCATTTCCAGTTTATGAAAAATCATGTTTTCAGCAAAACAAATTATCTATCTAGTAAGAATTTTATGCGTAAAACATTCTGCCTTTATTCATTTAAATATTATTGTAAATGAAAATTCAGTGTTAACACTGAAGCAGCAAAAATTTTATTCAAAGCTAAACCGGAGAAATTTATTACTGTGACGTCACCCTGGTCTCTGCTCCTGTGCTATCATGTGACGATCTAACCCTTGGCTGGTTCGGATGGAAATCTGGTTAGATTCGATATCTGCGTTGTCGTTCCCAGCTCGCATCCAACGTCTGGTTACCGAAGTAACAGTTTGGATTTCTAGTCTAACCTACCCACGTTGTGATTTGATCTTAGCTAGACGAAATCAATCAGATGTCAGGCCCTAGTGCAAGCTGAATCCTGGGAAAAGGTGATACCGCACAAGTATATGTAAAATAAAATATTGAAACAACTCAAAAGATTCAAATGTGTTGGGAAAAAGATAACAAGTATCTTTATATCTGTTTGCTGAATACAGGACTGCATCTTTCTCCCAAAGCGCTTCTATGGATTCGTGACACTTTGCGTTTCTTAGGCGAGTCTTAATATCTTAAGTTGATTTTCAATAAACTGCTCTTTGGTATCTTCAGGCGATATTCGTTAAAACTTGTTTTGGTGGTGTGAGTCTAAGTCGTTCTTCCAAAAAAAAAATTGCTTTTGGTTAGAAGTCTAAGTCGGAATGCGTGGAAATCTTCCAGTCAGGTCCTGCGAGGCTGGTCTCCGATCTCTAACCCATCTCAACAGCAACTCAACTCACACTCTACTCTGACTCTAGCTGTCTGAAACTCTGGGGACGTTTGTTTATATGGACGCCGACCAAAACCGGGTGGGGGTCTGTCGTGGTTTGGGTTCCTCGATAATTCCAAATCCGCAATAAGGTTTTTCTTTGTTTTCGGACAGGGAAATTTATCACTTCCCATTTTTGGAAGTCAATTAGTTTCTGTTTTAGAGGGGTTCTCCCCCTCTCTGTGGTTAGGGTTCGTAAGGGAATTGTCCTCCTAAATTCTTCCTTTCTCATATTGGTATCTCACACCAATCCCCTCAGAGAGCGTCAACAGGTTTCCCTTCTTTCTCATATGTTTACCTTCGCCCATAACTGACGCCACCACTCAGCTAATGAACGCTCGGGAGTGTGGGTGTGGCTAGACTGGCCTCAGTTTACAATTATCGCTCAAAGAAAAAAAATTATCTTCCCTTTTCTTTCTTTCTTTTCCATCGGCCAGAATTCTTATGAATCGTACTGTGGACATTAATTTTTATCTTAACTTGGGGTCATCTGGAATTCATTAATGGGATTTTCGCCGACTCATTAACTGGGTGGTCGACTAAATCTCTTTATCTTTCTCAACAACATCGCATTCTGTTGCCAACAGCTTGTCCAGGTAACAATAACAATTTCTCAATGGGTTATTTAATGCCGACAATACTTTTATTGCTGGTAATATTTTTTCAAAAGTGTATTGCTGGTAATAATAATAAGGACCGTTAACAGAGTTCATGAAAATTTTCAACCTTTAAAAATCTGCCTAAATGAAATTCAGTCAACATCAAATGCAGATGAAATCATTGCAGAAGCAAACAAGAATTTTACAATACATGAATGATGATAATTTAAGTTTTAATCAGATTATGCCCCATGTAGAAGAAATTAGTCTCTGTTTAAAGTCAATGAATATATAACAGATTTCAAAACTAGTATTTTAGTACTAAAATGCTTGAAGTATTGTGAGGATCCTTTAAAGATACTCATGGCAGAAGCCAAGGATGTGCGTGATTACATATGTGTTGATATAATGGAGTTATTCTTCCACTAAATAGTTAACACCACCAGCGATGTTTAATAAGCGGATGTCCCACGGTGCTTCATGGAAAGAAAAGCAGCGGTTGGGTGGAAAGAACATAATGACTTTTGTTCATTTAATGAATTATTTGATAATTTTTCAACAGCTAATCTTTTTTTCTTGTCACGTTAACATATTTTTCAGCAATCCATAGCCTGTTATATTCTCATATTAAAAAAAAAACCCATCGAAATTCAGTTAAAGTTTCGGTGAAGGATATAAACAATGGAAATTGATTGCACCGTATACAAGCTACGTACATAAATAAAGTATAGCCCCACACCCTCTGTATGATATTTGAAACGTAAATATATGAAAACCAGAACAAGTAGAGGTTATGTCTGGTGATAACGACGAAGGGAGGGTTATAAAATGCCCATCAACTCAGATATCTCACTCAATTGGCTGGAAAAAAGATATCTGATTCAGGAAAGTGATAGTAGATTCGTACGAATGATATAGAATGAATATTATTACTGTAGATGGGATTAAATCCCTTATTAAAGGAGGGGTCGGGTGATCAGTCTCTTTTTTGGCTTGTTTTCGCCCTTATGTAAAGCAGGGCTTCAAAAATAAGTCTGTCGACTCATTGATATATTCCCGGCCACGGAAATCTTTAGTAAAAGGCGAAAGATTTATCCGCAAACGATGACCGGAAACCAACGTAAATACAGATGAGCCACGCCCATATTGTGACATGAAAGGACCCGGTAACAATTACTGGGCTTACATTGTGATAGAATCATAATTATTAATTTACTATCCAATATCAAGAATGATCCTTATAATTATTCTATTTATATATATATTACTCAATGTCTAAATTGTTAATGTTGCTAAAATCATTATAAGAAATGAAATATTAAACGCTTTATTCTCCACATTCCTAGCTGATAAACGCAATGACCTTCACCTTTGTATAAGGGTTCCTCATTTCGTCAATGCTCTCAAAATATATGCCGATGAAAGCTCTTGAAGAGAGGCGATATAAACAGTTTCAATGGACAACACTTGCTTATTGCATAGCACAATAATATTATAGATAATAATCGCTAGAATGATCCGTGAAAATTTTACGGTTTTCCTATTTAAAGTTTCTGATGAATTTTAATTCTTACCTTTTAAGTACGTATGTTCAACTCTTTGGTAAAAAAGGAGCATACCGACCCCTTGAAAAAAGTCCGCAAACCTGATGAAACAATTTTTATCGTCTAAATTTTTATTTTATTATTAAGAGGAAAGACCAAAATAATGTTTTAATCTTTCCTAGCGCACCCGAAATTTGAGTTAAAAATCTCTTTCTTCCTGATTCAACAATATTTCCATAAAATCGATCATGTCAACCATTTTTGACAACTTCATAGACAAAAGTGAAATTCTCCGTTTCAGAAATTCTCCGTAGCAGAAAAATATTTAGCTGGAAATAAGAGAAGCATGTCTCATCGTGGTGATTGGTTTTGGAGATGTAAACTGATTTTCAATAAAGTAGTTGATAAACGGACAATGAATCAAATAGAATGTAATAAACAAAAGGAAGTGGGAAATGTAAAAAAAAAAAAAAATGAATGGTGCATTTCAAAACAAATAAATAATATTGCACACAAAATCATGAATATGGAAATGAGACGTGAAAAAAATGTCTACAGCAAAGTATAAAGGTCAATACAAATCTACATCATAATCAAGCGAAAATATGAAACGAAAAATTAATGATGCTACATATGTGGAGATAAAAGTGATAGAAGTATAAAAATAAACATAAGTGAAAGTAGCAATTTGGCTTGGAAGAAATGTAAGAGAAGGCATGATTGGGTAGTGACGTTAATACACCAGGAACTGTGCAAACAATTCGAATTTAACCATTTAATGACTATAAAGTGAATTGGTGTTTAAATAAAATTATGAGTTCAGTAATGACTGACAGAATTAATCGTGCAATAAGAATGAAGTATTAAACTATAGAGTAAAACATTATTGCCACTGATCATAAAAACTTTGATGAGAGGCAGACTATAAATAAATGCTATAGCAGATAAACAACAAGAGAAGCAGAAGAATTTTAGATTGAAAATTTATGGCTATCATTTGAGTTGACACTATTTTCATTTGTTGCGTCTCTCACACTAATGTAATTATTTAACTTTTACAATATGGATGGCCTAAACTATGTTTCTCCTTCATACAAGAGTACGCAAACACACACACGCACACACACACAAGTACACAAACATACACACACTCATGTAGCGAATGCGAAATAATAACTCCTTTTACATACTCATTTCGCAGCGTATGTGAAATTTTCTGTGGACCAATGAAAACTTTGCCTGCAGAATAATTGACCGGTGAGTTGAAAAGAAAGAGAAAATAAATTCTTCAGCCTATGTGAAACTGTTTTAGGACCAATGAAAACATTGTCTTCACAGAAATTAGCCGCTGAGCCAAGAAAAAGAAAACCAAAATAGCGAGCCTATGCGAAATTCCTTTTGATATAAAATGAGGAGAAAACTTTTAATGACAGAAGAGTGTCTAAAGTCATGTGAAAAATGTCGGTGCAGTTAGTCTCGACCATAGTTTCCAGTGTAAAATTACCCGCCAATTAAATTATCGGCTTTTAACGTAGCACTTAGAAATTCGAAGAATTTTCTTTCAACATTTAAAAAAAATAATAGATTTGGAAATCTTCAGATTTATTTTCCTGAAATGAACTACTGACACAACTTCAAGCATGTAAATTTATAAATAAATTCATGATCTTTTTTGTTAAAATTACCCGTGTGATTCGTCGTCATTATCACCCTTCATGAATCTTCTTGGATTAGAATAAATGAACTGTTCATTTTAATTCATCCCAAGCCCCACGTCACCGCACACACACGCGCGCGCACACACACACACACACACACACACACACACACACACACACACACAGATTACCTGTATTCATACAAGAAAGGTCATATCTGAAAACTTTACCCAGAGAAACAAATTCTCTAAATTTTGCTCTATTTGATTATTATATAATTTACAGAACCAGCTTCATGGAATTGTACTTAAATATGTGAACAGATAGAAGCAACACTTTCTTAATGTTTTCCCTTTTTTAATACTTTTACTAAACCTATATTAGGAAGACTGTGTGTGAATTCACAGATTGTTAATAATGATCAGATGTAATGATTTGTATTTAAAAATTCTAATTAAACATAAATTTAAGATATTTCTTGTATGCTGGTGCGAAATCCAAGCTAAGCTTGTAAATAGATTTCCACAGAGAAATTAATTCTATTGACTACATTGGTAAAGTAAGAAAGACATTTATGCTAGTATCATGACCATGCTGGAAATGAAATCTTTCGAATTAGTTCGCTTTCATTTTTGGTAAAAACTAAAGATTTCTGAAAAATCTTGCATTTATTCCTAGAGTGTATTGTGAATGAGTGGCAAGATTAGAATGTAGAATGTAGAATTGAGGCTGCCTGAAAAGTAGAATGATTTAAATTTAGAAAATTAATGCGAATAAAATTTATGAAATAAAAAGCAAAATGATTTCATTCTTATGCAATAATTACTTCTGAATATAAAGTTAACCTAAAAAATCTTCATAATGAATAATAAGTGAAACGAACGTTGATGAAAATGGATGTGTAACTTTGTAAATAAGAATGAAAAATAATAATCAAATGTCCTTTATTGATGTAGCAGATACAGAAGAAAAAAAAAGAAACGAAAGTTCGATTGTATTGAACGGGCTGGCATACGAACACTATTCACGGGCGCGATCCCACTACTGCCTGATACGGGGTGTTTTGTCTGCTGCGTTTCCGCCCTGGACCGAGTCGCCTCTCCTTAGTCAACCTGGTCAGTTTGAGCTCTCTCCAACTAACCATATTGATGCCGGGCTTAATGGAGCGCATACCAGGTACCTCTCTATCAAACCGTCCACTCGAACAAGCCTCCAACGTAGCTGGATTACAGGAGTACGCTACCACTCCCCGCTCTCGACAATGGTACTTTTTAAACTGGTAAACATAACTTTGAATATTCAATAATTCTTTTACTTAATAAACATCTTTTATCTTTATTTTTCTCCTTTTCCTTAAGCTAAATTTTTCTTTATTTTATTTTAGATATCAATAAAATTGAAGAAAAATTAATTTAAACTACATCTTAATCGCCTCGTTTTCATAAATTATTGAAGGGAGATAATCCTGAAATGATTTTTTACTCGTGTTGTAATTTTCGCTTTTCTCAAGTTTATTTTCGCATTTCGACTTTGTTCGAGTTACGTAACTCGACGAGATCGCTAAAAATTCAATACACCGTGATGAAAATATACTCCAAACGTAAAAACAAAACTGTTTTATGAAAACAGATTTACAGTGAAAAACAACTAAAAAACCCTGCTTTTCTTTCGTTAGCGGTTGTAATAACTTTTAGCATAGCAGTTTTTCGCCTCTTTTTTTTGCGGTGATTAACACATTAATTTGGAAATTCTTGCAAAAATCAAATAATTTTTGGAATTTATTGACGTTTTCAGGACTTATTTACAGACGAATGAAATTAGTTCTGAATTTTTTTTTATTAGAATATCTTGGTAGGAATTCTTTTTTTTTTTATTTTGCATGAGTTTCTTAATTTTTACTTAATTCTATGAAAGCTTGAGAAATTCATGGAGATAAATTTCAATGACTTTATTAGTTAAAATCCGAAATTTTGGAGAATTTAAATCACCAATTATTATTTTTTTTTTTTGATTTTATTTTTGCAAAATCTTTCTTCTGTTCTAAATCGAAAAATAAAAAGTGAAATGAAACTTAGACATTATTTAATTAAAGAAGCTTTTAATTGCTTTTAAAGACAATATTGTCTGAAGAAGAAATTTTGGATGAAAAATGAACTTTTACAAAATTTGTTCTCATTCTTAGAACTTTTTAGAATTTCAAATTGAATAATTCATAAAATTACTGAATATTTTAAACTTCAATTTCGATGAAATAATTCTTCAGTAATATTGTTTTTAAGTAAAACTATATTTACTAGCCATATATTTTAAAGCTTATTACAATATGAAGACCTCGACTATTCTTAAAAGTATTTCGATTTGTTTTTATATATGTATATAGATGCAGAATTTCTGAAGTATGTATGTACAAAGCAATAAATCTATTCTTAAAAAGTCGTGTCATTTCGGGATGTAGGTGACCACGGCTCTCCACATTTTCCTGTCCTTTGTAGCTCTTAATAAATTTTGTCTTTTTGTTTTCTCTCCTAAACCTTGCTCCGTCATCAATCTCGCTAGAAAAGTTATGCATTGTGTTCCTGTTTTTCTTGCCTTCAATCTGTTCTATGAGTATCAGATTTTCTAAACTGTTTACCTCACTACGTACGCTAAAAGTTTAAACTATCTTTTTCTGATAAGTATAAGTGTCTTTTTGTTTCCAGTTTCTTTAAAGCTTCGTCGTTGCTCACATGTTCGCTCCATGATATTATAAGCATCTTTCTGTTGAACTACATTTCTGTTGTTGCTTCATGTCTCTTCATCGTCTGTGAGGCAGAAATGTGTAAGCAGACGAAAAGCAAACAAGATAAACAAGCCAAAAACTGTTTTATAACAACAACAATATATATATTTATGTATGTCAATGATATACAAGCATAATTAATAGGAGTTACTTCCTTTTGAGTGGAATTAAACTCTTTACTAAGAATTTTTTTATCCGAGCTCATATAAAGTTGAATGAACAAAATGTTTATCGTGAGAGAGTTGAAAGAATTCTTTAAAGCTGAGAATATGTTGATAAACTTTTAGCTTGAGAAGAATTGAAGGAGTGAATATTCCGTAATGTTTAATTAGTTTCTGTTGAATATTCGTAATATGTTGATGATTGTAATGTTCTGTAATGTTCGTAATGTTTTTAATTAAGTTTCCGTACTTACGTGTATATGTGCGTGTGTGAATATGCTTTCATAACGTTCGCCCGAAATAGGTAGGGACGCGATTTCTTAAACAGCTACATTTTAGTAAGCGAGAGAAATCAAAAAGAGGAAGAAAGAGCTTGTGTCACAGTATTTATAATAAACGTAATCACGTGATAGGCTCCGAAAGACATAGACAGATTTTGGGCGGAATTGTTTTTTCGTCAGTTCAGAAATTAGGTTAGGAATTTGGCACTGTCCAGCATGAAGTAGGGAAGTTTCGATGTCCTCCTCTTTGCATTGTCCTACTCCTTTGTCTTTCTTCTCACCGCCTGTATAGATTATCCATTGAGTGTTGTTGACAAGCTCACTGTTGTTTGGCCATCTGGTTTCAGATAGACCTAGAATGTTAATGATCTTTTCATCTCTCGTTTAACAATATCAAACCAGCCGTACTTGTTCAATATTTGGACGTTTCATATCACGAGAGTTATTTTGTATTTGATGCGTGCAATCGCAGGATAAGGTTCCGGTGACACCTGTTTCTCATGACGTTCCTTTCCGGGCGGGTGGATAGATTCCGAGGGCTTATCAACAATTTAATTAAAATTTTAATTAGTTCCGACGAAATTTAATCAATTTAATTAAAGATGAAATTGAAAAATGATACAACAGTTATGATGCTGTTTCGTCCCAAACGCTACACGGTGAAGAACGGATCTCTCTCTATATATGTGTATATATACATATAGAGAATGTATGCAGACATATAATATCAATATTTATGTAAATGGTCGCTCGCTATCGAGGATAAATATTTTGTTCAAGTTGCTTTGATATTTTCCCTTGCACACCAACAATGGCGACCGTCTTTCATCATCCATATTTCCTTTTAGTTCTCTTTCGAAGAATAGTTTTGACTTTGCTTGGAGTCTTGGATGTTTCGGTCATGTGTTGATGGAAAAGGAGGTTCTGTTTTTTTTTTAGATACTCATTAATAATAATAATTTGCACAGAACTGTATGTAAATTGAGTACACATGCACATAAATGAAAGTTTGAAAAGATTTCGGGAGAGGTTGAAACTTAAATAGAAAAACCGTAAAATTTTCATGGATCATTGTAGCTATTATTATCTATAATATTATAGTGCTATGCAATAAGCAATTATTGTCCATTGAAACTGTCTAAATGGCGTCTCTTCAAGAGCTTTCATAGGGAATGTATTGAGACAAATAACGAAATGAGGATCCCTTATACAAAGGTGAAGGTCATTGCGTTTATTAACCAGGAGAGTGGAGAATAAATCTAATAATATTTCAGTTCTCATAATTATTATAGCAATATTAATAATTTAGTCTTTTCGTTATATTGATATAAATGGAATAATTATAATTCTGCTTCAAGATATTGGATAGTAAATTAATAATTATGATTCTGTCACAATATAAGCCCAGTAATTGTTACCTGGTCCTTTCATCTCAGTACATGGGCGTGGCTCATCTGTATCTACGTTGGTTTCCGGTCATCGTTAGCGGATAAATCTTTCGCCTTTTACTAAAGATTTCCGTGGCCGGGAATATATCAATAAGTCGAAAGACTTATTTTTGAAACCCTGCTTTACTGCAGGGTAAAAAGAAACCAAAGACAGACTGACCACTCATCCCTTATTGTAATATTGGCTTTCATCCCATCCGCACTGAGAATATTAATCGTGTCTCTTTCGTACGATTCTACTAACACCTTCGTGAAACGGATATCATCAAGACCTCTCTGAGTTGATGAGGAACTCTAATTGTTCTTTTTAAAACCAACAGCATAATTTCATCTCCTAGCGGTTACTACCAGACATAAACTGGATTTGTGCTGGTAACCAAATGCGACACACTTCTTTAGGTTTCGAATATTTTTCGGGGCAATCAATTCTTAACCGAAATTTATAATGTCGACTGAATTTGGATTGTTTTGTTACTGGGAGAATATAAAAGGCCGTGGATTACTGAAAAATGTGTAAACGTGACCAAAAAAATTAAATTGAAAAATTGTCAAATATTTCATTAAAGAAGAAATGTAAATATCGTACAAAAGTTATGGTGTTCTTTCCACCCAACCGCTGCTTTTCACTGGGGGACATCCGCTTATTAAACATCGCTGGTGGTGTTAACGTTTTGTGAATAACTTCTATATCAGATTCTCTCTCATGATGAAGAGCGGGGCGAATTATTTTCTTTCAAATCTATTCAAATTTTTATTTCAGTGCATGTGTACTCAATTTACATATACTTCTTTCCAAATTGTGATTATTAATGAGTTTCTAAAAAAAAAAAGAACCTCCTTTTCCATCAACACATGGCTGAAACATCCAAGCAAAGTCAAAACTTGGACAGATCTAATATTCGAAAGAGAACTGAAAGAAAATATCTATGATGAAAGACGGTCGCGATTGTTGATGTGCACGGGAAAATATCAAAGCAACTTGAACAAAATATTTATCCTTGATAGCGATCGACCATTTCCATGAATATTGATATTATATGTCTACATGTATTCTCTATATGTATATATATACATATATATAGAGAGACCTGTTTTTCATCGGAAGGAAGATGGTAGTAGAATCGAACTAAAGATATAGAATTAATATTGTTAATGTGGATGGAATGAAAGCCGATATTAAAAGAAGTCTGTTTTTTGGTTTCTTTTCACCCTGCAATAAAGAAGGGCTTCAAAAATAAGTTTTTAGACTCATTGACATATTCCCGGTCACGGAACTCGTTCTAAAAAAATCATGAATTTACTATTCAATATGAAGAAGGCTTTTTAAAATTATTCCATTTTTATATATATTACGCAAAGTCCAAATTATTAATATAGCTATAATAATTATAAGAGCTGAAATATTATTAGATTTATTGTCCACTGTCCTGACTAATAACCGCAATGACCTTCACCTTTCTATAAGGGCTTCTCATTCGTAATTGATCTCAAAACATTTCCCTATTGAAGCTCTTGGAGAGTCGCGATATAAACAGTTTCAATTGCTTATTGCATTGCACAATAATGTTATAGATAATAATAGCTAGAATGATCCGTGAAAATTGTATGGTTTTCCTATTTGAAATTTCTCATAAATCTTAATTCTTACCTTTTAAGTTAAGGATTGAATAAACTCATGGCGATTTTATAAAATTTGTGTTTTTACTATTTTAAAAATGTTACACTTGAATAAATGTTTAACCGTCTAGTTGTTTGTTTTTATACACATTCTTTTGAGAGAAGTGTATTTTCATGAAAGCCAGACGGTTTGTGTCAGTGGTGTGCATAAATCTAGTAGCGCCCGGTGCGAGGATTGTGACTGACTACCACCAGCTACACTGCAAACAATCGACCTTTAAACTGTTTAGTCTCCATGCCCTGCAGCCGTTATATACAAATCTTGAACACTTTCTCTGAATCGTATTGCCATGACCAGAGATTTGCAAGAGTAAATTAAAATTTAAGTTTACGTTACAATAACCAGAAAACATAACCAATAAATTTCGTTTGTTAATGGGTCTGTACTAATTAATCAACAGTTACCTCCCCTTAAGATCTAGGCGGTTTAAAAATGTACCCTGTAAATTCCGTTAGTAGACGAATAGTCAGAGTAAAGTGCAATAAAGCTTTGGTTTAATTTTATTCGCTGTTTCTGTTTTTACTACACCCCCCCCACACACGCATATATATATATACCGATTTAGATTTTGACATGAAAGATATTGGAAATGAAAGTCTGAAGTGTCAGTCTGAGGACTTCATTGAAAATTCTGAAGTTTCTGACACTGTTGAAAATTCTAGCACTAATATATATAAACGTTTTTGATATCCGGCCGATATCTGTTAACATATTTGTAAGTTGAAACTTCAATTTGCCACCAATAAATTTTGTCGTCTTTTATAATCTTCGAAGCTTTATGCTTACCGAAACTGTAGGATAGATATTTTTGGTCTGTAGTAAGAATAACATATTTACCTTTCTAGGTGATGATTCCATTGCTTGATTGCTTCGATGATTGCGTTAGATTATTTCTCTACTAGGGAGTAGTTTCGTTCAATGGGTTTAGAGTTCTGGTTCAGAATTCAACAGGCATGCCTCCTTGATTTAGCGTCGCAGCTAAGCTCACGAAGAGAGCATCATTTTCAACGTGTTTTTCCTCATCTAGAGTGTGTAATACAGCACTTTTTAATTCCATTTTCAAATATTCAAAGGAAACGTTTATTGTAGCAATCTCCAACTATTCATATGTAATGTCAATCGACATCTCCAGTTGCCTTGATCTATCCACTATCCTCCTTCTCATCCTTTCCTCTATCACTCCTCTCTGATTTTGCTCCATATCTTCTGTCACCGTTTTGTGTCTTAGTGGCTTCCCGCCTTGTTTGGGGTGAAACCCTTAAACAAAAAAAAAAGCTAATGGGAAATCTTCGCGAATAGTTTGGGATCCAACGACTGTAATAAGCGAAGATTCCGACGATTCTTCTTTTTATATTGCCTGGAAGAGGGAGTTTATGTAGTCGTCTTGTCTAACGGTCCCTTTACTTACTTCATAGCTCAGAAGTTTTATTTTCATTATTCTGTAGACACATTTATTCTCATTTAAGTTTAGACAGTACTTTTCTGTCAGTTCTTTCTTTTCTTTCATTAATACCACACATGGTTACGTCATTTATATACGCGAATTTTTTCTTTACGATTTCCTCTTCGATCATTTCATCCAAAATTCTTTGAAACCCAGCGACTTCATTTGTGATAGCAAACGGCATCCTTTAGAAATTATACAATTTACCACCAGTTTCAAAATCTGTGTAAGTGTGGTTTGCTTTACATAGGGGAACTTCATGATACGCACCTATTATGTCTAGGGTAGAGTACAGACTATACTTTGCTATTTCCGAAACCATTGTACTAATATGAATTAAATGATAGGCATCTTTTAAATTAAAACGAATTATCATTTGTGAATAATGACTAAATTTTTTTCGTTTCTCGTCCTTAGTTACCAAACTTTCGTTCTCCATGGAAATCTACTAGGCTCAATGTTATTTGAATCCAACTGACTTTTATTTCTTTCCTTCCTTATAAATGTCTACTCTTCTCCAGAGTATCTTCAGGATTTCACAGATATAGGTTTACAGACAGGCGACAGATTTTCAAACAAAGAAGTTGATGAAATATTTATGTAGTCCACACAGTTTTAGAGATGCTCTGTCGCCTTCACATAAAATTTATATATTTTTTTTGTTTTGTGCAGACCTTGAAAGTCTTGTCCGAGGATCACATCAGCACATAAATTATCCATTAAGGATAAATTCAATTTTATTATAGGTTTCCGTACCCGCCGTAAGATTCGCTTTATATTTTCCTACACTTTTTTAATAACAAGTCAGAAGAAGACATTCTGACGGTAGAGTTAAATAGGTCTAACGTCCAAACTCATAGACTCAGCTATCATGGTGTCAATAGCACTAGGATTACTTCCCGAATCTACTAGTACGGTAAGATTTTTATTCAAGAACCATTTACCTTGACTTTCGAAATTTCCTGTAACCCAGTAGTTACTGTGACCATGATGTATATGGCAGCAGCAAATTTGTTAGTTTTCAAACAACAGACTTTTTTGCAATCGTAGCAACTAGTTCCTCGAACCGGACACTTAGTTTTTGTGTGCTGATGGTCTCTAAAGAAATAAAATCCTGAGAATTAAGAGTTGAGCGAAATGACCTTGCAATTGTAGCAATTCATTTACCGAACCGGACACTTGTTTCTAGGGTGCCTAGGTTGCCTACAGAAAAAAAGTACTTTTCTATTAAAGGGGATTTACTAGCAACGGATGTCCGAGAATCTTCCGCTTTTTGATTTTCCCCTTGCTAAGAAGTTAGGGCGTTAGTCATGTGTTCCAAGACAGATTCCGCTTGATAACTTTTTTGAGTAACAGCAGAATAGGCTTCTGAATTTAGGATAGCCCTTTCCACAATTCGCGCTTAATTTCCAGCATTTGTGAAGGTAAGCGTTTTGTTTTCAAGAAATCTGTGAAGAATCTCTCAAGAAGGGTTCGTTATATGTTGAATTTACATCGTGAACTTACCTGATTAAAAATTTTGGATAATCGTATTTTATGGGGTGTGTGGATCGATCACCTCCTAACTTATAAAATACAATTATTTAAACAAAATTTACCAGTTTAATATTTTACAGTGCATATTTTTTTAAATAGTAATCTGATTAATTTTGTTTTACCTTTTTAACAAGAATGCTAGTAAAATACAACATAGCTTTTTTTTAAATCGTCGTAAATAATTAATTTATAAATGAATGTTTTTTTTTTGAAAAACAATATCATAAAAATATGAAATTAAATTTTCATTCAAATTTTTTCACATGCGCAAATATCTGTATCGTCATTCTGGAAAATTAGCACCGCAAAAATGATATTATTTATTTATTTTTTTGTTTTTCTTACAAAGACAGCATCATCATACTTCACGTGTTGTAAAGAAAACACGAGTCATTCTTTAAAATTGGATTTCATATTCAAGATATTCATTATTATGAAGAATAAGATGATAAAAAAAATTTAAGTTAACATTCTGCGACAAAATTCTTCATAATGAAATTTGTGTTTATGAATTTCGATTTTTAAAATAATCGTAAAAATGATAGTGACAAGACAATAAATAATGTCTTCTCTTTTACACCTTTTTTGGTATATTATATAGAACCGATGCAAAACATTAACAAATTTCTTCAATTTAATTATGATAAATTCTTTAATAAGTGTCAATATGCATTAATTTCGCAGTGAAAAACGTTAAATTTTTAATGTCTTCTATTCACTTACGAAGAAAAAAATTCAACATATCTAAAAAATATACATATCTGTTCTGTTAAAGATAAACAAATTATTCATAGAAATAATTTTATGCTTAATATGTTCATTGTTGAAGAACAATAGCGTAGAGAAAAATATCAAATTTAAATTAACTTTATTACACTTGTGAATTTTGCACCGAAATACTCTGTTTAAAGATAACATATGCAAGTTCAAATAAAGTAAATACTTACTATACTTACTTCAATGTCTTAAATAATAAGTTTAATTTAATCTAAAGGTAAAAAGTTAAAATTTCTTTAAAATTAATTAATTTCTTAATCTAATTCCAGCAACGAACATTCTCATGCTAACAGTTCGTCCCAGTCGCACACAGGCCTAAATACGGTGTCGAGGCCTGGTATAAGGATCGCCTTGGTTTAATTTTTTTTTTTTTAAACGGACTTTTTTTCAACAGTCAGCAATCGGTTTAACGATTCTCCTATGTGTTGGCTATTATCTGGTCATTGACTCTGAACCATTTGATCCATTTTTCTCTGGGTTCGTTGCGGGTTCCTAGTCCGAATCTTCCTGCTATATCCTCTGCCCTTTCCATGCCTACTTTGGCGTTTATGTCTCCCATGATAATGATGACTTCCTTTAATTTACATATAGACATGACTCTGTTCAGCATGGAGTAGAGATGTTTCGATGTCATCCTCTTTGCTTTTTGCCGTCGGTGCGTACACTAGTATAATATGCACGTTGAACGGCTTCCCTTTCGGAAGGTTTGTTGTATCTTAGAACGCACTATCTAGTATTAATCCTCCTCCTTTGTCTTTCCTCGCCGCCTGCATAAATTATCCAGTGTTTGTCACTGACAAGGTCACTGTTGTTTGGCCATCTGGTTTCAGATATACCTAGAATGTTGATGATCTTTTCATCTCTTGTTTAACATAATCAAACTGTCCGCAGTTGTTCAATGTTCGGACGTTTCATGTCCCGAGAGTTATTTTTGTGTTTGATGCGAGCAATCGCAGGATAACAGTCCGGTGACACCTGTCTCTCATGACGTTCCTTTACGGGCGAGGATAGATTCCGAGGGCTTATCAACAATTTAATTAAAATTTTAATTAATTCCGACGAATTTTAAACCATTTAATTAAAGGTGAAATTGAAAAATGATACAACGATTATCGTGCTGTTTCGTCCCAAACGCTACACGCTGAAGAACGGATCTCTCTATATATATGTGCATATATACATATAGAGAATGTATGTAGATATATAATATCAATATTCATGGAAATAGTCGCTCGCTATCGAGGATAAATATTTTGTTCAAGTGCCTTGATATTTTCCAGTGCACACCAACAATGGCGACCGTCTTCCACAATCCATATTTTTTCAGTTCTCTTTCGAAGAATTAGATCTGTCCAAGTTTTGATTTGCTTGGATGTATCGGCCATGTATTGATGGAAAAGGATGTTCTTTTTTCTTAGAAACTCATTAATCATAACAATTTGCTCAGAAGTATATGTAAATTGAGTACACATGCACAGAAATGAAAGTTTGAAAAGATTTCGAGAGAGGTTGGCCATTGACAGAGAAAATAATTCGTCCCGCTCTTCACCATGAGAGAAAATCTGACATAAAATTTATTCACAAAATGTTAACACCACCAGCGATATTTAAAATGCTGATGTCCCTCAGTGCCTAATGGGAAGAAAAGCAGCGGTTGGGTGGAAAGAACACCATAACTTTTATACATTTAATAAAATATTTGTTAATTTTTCAACAGCCTCAACTTTTTTTCTTCTCAAGTTAACATATTTTCAGCAATCCATGGCCTGTTGCATTCTCATATTCACGAAACAATCGAAATTAATTGAACCGTTTTCAATCTACGTACACCGACCACATCCCTGGTATATTTGAAACCTAAATCTTTGATGACCAGCACAAGTAGAGGTTATGTCAGGTGATAACGGACAAAGAGTGAAATTATGTTGACGGGTATAAAATGAACACTTAAATTGCCCATCAACTCAGAGATATCACTTGGAAATCGACTGGAAAAAGATATCTGGTTCAGGAAGGTGATAGTAGAATCGTACGAATGATATAGAATGAACATTATTATTGTCTATGGGATTAAATCCCTTATTGAAAGTGGGGATGAGTAAGCAGTCTGTTTTTGTTTTCTATTTAACCTGCAGTAAAGCAGGGTTTCAAAAATAAGTCTTCCGACTCATTGATATATTCCCGGCCACGGAAATCTTTAGTAAAAGGCGAAAGATTTATCCGCAAACGATGACCGGAAAACAACGTAAAGACAGATGAGCCACGCCCATGTCGTAAGATGACAGAACCAGGTAACATTAACTGGGCTTACATTGTGACAGAATTATATTTTATTAATTTCCTATCCAATATCAAGAAGGAAACTTATACTTATTCCATTTTGAAGAGACGAGATATAAACAGATTCAATGGACAATATTTGCTTATTGCATAGCACAATAATATTATAGATAATAATAGCTAGAATCATCGGTGAAAATTTTACGGTTTTCCTATTTAAAGTTTCTGATGAATCTTAATTCTTACCTTTTAAGTTAATGATTGAATAAACTCATGGTGAGTTTATAACATTTGCATTTTTACTATTTTAAAAATATTACACTTGAATAAATGTTTCATCGTTTAGTTGTTTGTTTTTATACACATTCTTTTGAGTGAAGTGTATTTTCATGAAATCCACGCGGTTTGTGTAAGAAATTGTTACATTTGTATGTCTTCTTCGGATCAGCGTTTAGAAATCTCCAAAATTATTTATCAGTTGTGCAATTTCACTAAAAAGACCATCTAAATTATTTTCCAAGAAATTTCAGCCGCTCAATTAATTTGCAATATTCATAGATATCAGAATTATAATAGGCAGCGCTTTCAACGGAGTTAATATTTCTCAACAGTCATCCAAGGATCAAGGAGAAAATTATTAACGTTTTCGCTCAAAGCAAAACAATGATAGTTAGGATGATCCGTGAAAATTTTACGGTTTTTCTATTTCAAATTTCTGATGAATCTTAATTCTTACCTTTTAAGTTAATGATTGAATAAACTCATGGTGAGTTTAACATTTGTATTTTTACTATTTTAAAAATGTTAGACATGAATATATGTTTAATTGTTTGTTTTTATATACATTCATCTGCGTGAAGTGTGTTTTCATGGAAAAAAATCATTTGAGGATTATCTCCCTTCAATAATTTATGAAAATGAGGCTCTTATTTAAGATGTAGTTTAAATTAATTTTTCTTCATTTATATTGAATTTAGTATTTAACATAAAATTAACAAAAATTTAGCTTAAGGAATAGGAGAAAATTTTTAACGTTAGATGATGTTTACGAAGTAAAAGAAATATCGAATATTCACCGTTATGTTTAACAGTCAAAACAGAGCTTTTATCACTAGCTGGGAGTGGTGGCGTTCTCCTGTAATCCAGCTACTTTGGAGGCTTGTTCGGGTGGACGGTTTGAGAGTGGGGTACCTGGTCCGCGCTTCATTATATCGATCGGGTGTCCGCACTAAGTCCGGCGTCAATATGGTTAGTTGAAGAGAGCTCAAACTGACCAGGTTGACTAAGGAGGGACGACTCTGTCCAGGGCGGAAACGCAGCAGACAAAAGACCCCGTGTCAAGCAAGCAGTAGTGGGATCGCGCCTGTGAATAGTGGTCGTATGCCTGCCCGTTCAATACAACCGAACCTCAACTTTTTTTTTTTTTCAGTGGCTATATCGATATTGATTTAATTAATATTTTTCATTGTTATTTATTAAGTTGCACATCCATTTTCACCAACTTCCCTTTCAGTTATTAAACATTATCAAGATTTTCGAGGTAAACGTTATATTCAGAAATAATTATTGCATAAGAAGGAATTGATTTTTATTTTGATTTCAGAAATTTTACTCGCAAGAATTTTCTAAATATAAAATGATTCTCCTTTTCAGGCAACTTCAATTCTACATTCTGTATTCTAATCTGACAATGCAGTCGAGGAATAAACACAAATTTTGTAAGAGATTCAACATTATAATTTTTCATAAATTTTTAGTTTGGCCCTAAAATTCATTCTGAATTATTTTGGTTTCATTTCCAGCATTGGCCCATGATACATGCATAAATGTCTTTATTATTTTACCAACGGAGCCATGAGAATTAATATTTGTCTGTAAAGTTTTTTTTACAAAGCTTAGCTTGGATTTCGCACGAGGAGACAAGAAATATCTTAAATTAAAATAATAGACAGAATGTTTAACAATTAAAATACAGAAGACTTAAGATAAAAAACAAATTAACAATATGAAATAATAAAGAAACCAAAAAAATTAAAAAGATGAATTAATAAAGAAACAAAAAAATTAAAGTCAAGCGTTTAATAATAAAGCAAAAAGGAAAATAATAAGTTTTGCGGTGTGGATACAGATAAATTAAAAACGGAAAAGAAAGAAGTTAAAAATAAATATGAAATAAGAGAAAAATAAAAAGTAATAAAAGAATATAAGACAAGGGAATAAGTACAAAAAAACAGGGGATAAAAATGAAAATAATTTATGAAAACGAGGCTATTATTTAAGATGTAGTTTAAATTAATTTTTTATTGAAAATGGTATTTAAAATTAACAAAATTTAACTTAAGGAAAGGACAAAAATTTTAAAGTTTAAAGATGTTTACTGAGTAAAAGAATATGGAATATCCACCATTATGTTTAACAGTTAAAAACCTGTGAATAGTGGTCGTATGCCCGTCCCTTCTATACAATCGATCCTTGAACTTTTTTTTTCTTCAGTGGCTGCTTCAGCAATAAAGCACATTTAATTAATAATTTTTCATTGTTATTTATTAAGTTACACATACATTTTCATCAACTTTCGTTTCAGTTATTAATTATTATGAAGATTTTTGTAGTAAACGTTATATTCAGAAATACTTAGTGAATAAGGTAATCATTTTGAT
>CAHIKZ030000159.1:1202500-1243896 GCA_903632075.3 Acanthosepion pharaonis | reverse complement strand
AAAATATAATAAACACTAAGTTTGAAAGAAAAGTGGCTTGATACATTGTAATAGAAAAAAAAGTGTGGAAATTAATCTGAGTGAACCAATATACAATGGTTACAACACTATCTAAAAGCTTCAGACAGGATTAAATGATCTTTGTCTTATTAAAAATATGAATATTTTTTAACTGTATTCTTAAATTTTCTTTGTAGACAACGGAAGCTATAATTTCATTTTTCATATTTAATCAATGGAAACATTTAAAATAAAAAGTAATAAATATGTAGAAAGTAAAAATCTGTCTCAATTACACCAATAATAAGCATCTGTAAGTACAATAATCCTATTTACTAAGGAAACAAAAATATAATACCTTTTCTTTCGTAAAGAAAAAAATAAGAAAATTAAATGTCATCTTTCATGTGTATGATAACGTGTCCACAATATCAATGATTATACAGAGATAAACAATATAGAAATCTACATAAAAACACAAACTTCAAGATTTGCTGAGATTAATAGTAACTGTTCTAAAAATAAAATATATTTGTTCTTTTTGTAATTCAATAATCCAAAGTTGTAGAGACATTTTCTGAAACTATATATTTAATTATACTTTTTTAATAATTTTATACCTTCAAATCCAATATGTTAGATTTTTAATTTTTTGGTGCCTCTTTTTGTTTTGTGCAAAGATTAACTGTTACTGTGATATAACCTTTGAATATGTGTACATAGAAAAACAAAAACAAATAATCTACTAAAATTATCTATCTTTCAACAATAACATGAAATTAAAATATTAAGGCAAGTAGCAGTAGAGCATGAAAGATCAATGGTAAAAGAACATTTTATGGATTATGTGTAACTGCTGGAAATATTTTCTGATGAACAAAATCAGCATTCACATAATACCCAAATTATTTAAACTTTGAAATGAAAGTAACTACATTCATTAAGAATCTTTAGTAGTGAATTCTGTTTTGGAAAAATTTAAACTGTCATAATCTGTTATCTTTATGACTCCATGTTCAAAGAGAGAAAAATTCAATTTCCACACAAAAGTGATAATAGGTGTCTTTTTTTTTAAAAACACTATTTATATTCACGTACAGGACAATTGTCCAGAGGATAAAATTGTTGGTTTATGAATTTGGTGACATAGTAGTTGTGAGTTCAATCCCTGTACAAGGCAGTGTGTACTCAGTGGAAATGGGCAAGCAATAACTAAAGAGTATTAAATAAATATAAGAACTAGATGATATCCCTAGACATGAGTAGTCAAATGAGAAGTCTACCCTGTAGATTAAATAAAGGGCTCAGTTCAGAATTCTCTGTAGATTACCCAGATCAATATACACCTGAGAAAGGCCGAAAATCACAATGGCTGAAAAGATGAGGACAATAGTCTGAATATAAATAGTGTAAATAATGATAACTCCTCACCCAGGAATTCAGACAGAAGGTATAATTTTGTATGATGCTGAGGTAACAACAATCCATATCAACTATTTACTGTAGAAATGTATTCTGATGAATTAATCATATGCAAAAACAAACCCATAAAAATTAAGACCTATTTCTCTTCTATATCATGACATTAGAATGTAAATTTAAGGATTTGCTGAATTTAATCCATTTTCCAAATGATATTTAAGGTGCTACTTTTTTTAAATGTACATGTGAAAATCATTTAAGTGACAAAAAAACTGAGAGCGATATTTTTTCTAAACACTATAAAGAAAATATTTTTTTTATTCTTGTTTTTATATGCAATTCAGATTTTTATCAAATTGAACTAGTGAAACTATTTATCATAATCTTTTTTCGGAGCAAAACAATCAAGATTTCAAATTTATGTTAGTACCAAAATGACCAAATAACAGTAGTAAACTCATGTTTTCATTATAGCTTTAATAATTGAGATATTGTTTTAAGAAAAATGTTATATATGAAGTTGTTGAAATTGATTTCTACAAATGGCAATTTGTTGTGGACATAATTAAAGAAACTTAAAAAAATTATTTTGTATGTATGTCAGTTTAGTATAAAACATAATTTTTATGATTATTGATTTATAAATGGATAACTAATTTAACAGTCTATCTTTTATTTAATTCAACCTTGTAATCAGTCAGACCAATGATAACAAATGTCATTCAAACAGTTAATCTAACCTGGCTTAGGAAGTTTGAGTGCCTTGTAGTGGTACTATAAATGAAAAATACTGCTTATATATTCAAATGAAAGTTTAATTAATCAATTAGCTGTGGCAGAAATGCTGTTATTTGCAGCAGTCACAGAACTATAATAACAAAAACTTTTGTCATCTACCACTGAAACATAGAACTGTAATGACTCAAATTCCAATAACCTACAGTTCATGAGTTGGTAGTTGAAGGACATTCTACTCAATTCATTTTTTTACATTTTGTCTATTCAGTTAGTTTTAAGGCAAAATACATTATGATTTTTAAATAATGCGATTTTATATCAGTCTTTTAAACTTCCATTTTAGCAGATACATAACTTAAGTAAGAACTGACTATTATTCAAAGAAGCAAAATTCTAAATAGTAAAGTTACAAAAAAACAGATATTAAACATCAATTATTTAATTTAAGAAAGTGAAAACTATGTGCCTGTGGGTGAGTGCACATGTATAAACAAAGTATGTGTATGTATACATATATTTACAAAAATTCTTGAAGTAAAAATAGAAACTGATCTGAAAAAGTAAATATTGTATTTAGTAAACATGGTGGTTATATTTAACATGGGAAAACCCCATTTTCCTTCTGTGATAACATGTAGTAGTAATAGTATTGAAGATAATCAGTTCTATCCAATAAATATAAAAGGCATATAATAAACCTGCAAAATTATTATCCTCCTATTTAGCTTTATACTTGTCACTGTAGTCATCTACTGTGTTCAAAGAAAACATTATTAGTATCATTATTGCAGTCAAAACAATCTTTATCGTAACAAAGTCATTAAAAGAAAAAAGTAAAAAAAAAAAACAAAGTAATGCATATGAAAAAAAAGAATGATTTACAAAAAGGAAAGAAATGAAAATAAAGGATGTTGTCATTTGCACATTAACAGGGATTGAGTGTCAAGGTCTATTTGACGTCATCATAAGCCAGTATTTCTCTTATATGTTTCCATAGAAATGAGACAACTTGTAATGGTGAAAAATTGCTGCCAGAATCATCCCTAGTTAATGCCATGGAAACTATATGGCAGGATAATAAGGATGAGGGATGTGAAAATGCTGAGGAACAAGAGTCTATATTAAAATAATCACCAATTTATCAGTTGAATCATTTATACAATCTGAAAATGTATGCATGAAAGATGATTGTTTAAAATAAAGAGTTGATATGCAAAGATTGCATGGTGAGGAACACATTTGATGATATATTACTAGACAGAGTTAAATTAAGTTATGAGGGGAATTAAAACATGGTCATCTAAAATGTTACTTTTATAAACTATAATAAAGTAATACCAACAAAATTGGAAAGATTGGTACTGCTTCTAAAGAGCACATAGTTATTTCATATATAAAGAAAAATAGAACTACAAAGGATATATTCTGTACATAATAAATTAGTATGAAAAAAAAATAATGAAATAAAAGTATGCAGTCAAAAGTTTATGTCTGAAATGTTTGTTTTTGATTAACATTTTATCTTTTTACTACAATATTTTCCAGTTTGAAACCAAGCAATTTTCTTTTAGCTGATAAGATGAAAATAGGGTAATTTTTACATTGGCATAACAAAGTGTAACAAAAAATAATTTTAAATGCTACCATCCATATTGTCAAAGTATTTCAAAATAATTTCTGACTACTATTCATGAGTAATATATGAATGAAGAATTTTCAATAATTTTTTTAAAATTTGTGCATTCTGTGGACATTTTGAGATTAAAATCTCACACACACAAAGATAAAATACAGTTACTTTAAATTCTCTGAAAATATCAGTTTCCAATATATAGTCAGCTTCCATTTTTGTGGTTGCTTCAAGAGGAAAAAACTGACAACTAAGCAGAAAGTTGAGAATTATATGAGAAAAGCATTTCACCAAAAATATTCCATAAAATAAGACAAAGTGAAAAAATTAAAGTTGATTCAAATTGTTCTATTTCATGCAATATTAAAATTTTGAAACAATAGAAACAAAATAAAGTTCGAGCCTATTAGCCATTATTAGAGATTGATAAATTACAGTAATTATTATTATATTACAAAGCTAGTCATTTTACTCTTTTGTTTGCATATGTGGATATACATTATTGAAATAATACTATTTACATTGTTTAGACTATTGTCCTCATTTTTATTGCCGCATTTATGTTTCAAGGACACATAGATCAGTGGATAAAAGAGTTGGTTGACTGATCCAAAATTGACGATCCAAAGAGTTATGAGTTCAATACTTGGCCACAGCAGAGGGAATAAAAACTCAGAGAGTTGAGTTATCAAGGGGAATTAACTAAAATTGAAATATCCAAAGGCATGGCATGTGGAATTAGAACAATCTACCCCTGTGGATTAAACAAAGGGTTTGGTTCAAAATTCCAACTAATATGATGTGAAGAAGACCTGAGTGTACAGCGTGTGAAACATTGTGAATATGACAATAAAGATTAGGGCAATAATTCAAACAATGTAATCATGGTTCTTCACAACTTTCTTTTCTTTAAACTGTGTATAACTATGATCTTAAGAATGAGAGCAGAGTGGTTTTCTGTTACTTCTCCACAATCGTATATTCAAAGTTGTCCTTTTAAACTGGTTGCCAATAAAGGGTAGATATTCCAGTCTGCCTTGTTATTTTACCAAAAGAGGGAGAAAAGATGTTTTTCTTAAAAGGACATGAGTATAAAGTGAACACAAACTCGGCAAGGATTTGAAATCTGTTCAGAGATTCAATACTACTGACTGTTAGTCCATCTACACTGCATATAAACTAATTGAAGATCTTACTCAGTTTATATTCAGTGAATGGAATTATGTTCATAATTAAGAGCTTTATCTTTAATTCAGAAAACAAAATCCTAATCAATTTTCTTTCTTAAATGATTTCTTTTCATTTCAGAAATGAAAAAATATGACTGAATTTTTTTATAAATGAAAAGAGTTTCATTTTCAAGAGTTGAGCAAACTTTGATAATTTTAAGATCAAGAAAAATGAAAAATTAGTTGGAAATGATTACAAATAAAATTAATTTTCCCCTTATTTGTTAAATACTTTAATAGCAATAAAATATCTCCTTCATTTTAAAATTTTTTTAATTAAAACTAAAATGAAATCAGATTTGTAAAAATAAAAAATAAATATGCTCTTTATCAATTATGAACCTGGTCATATAAAGTTTTTTTTACTATGAAATAAACAAGGTGACATATTTTTAAAAAAATAATTTATGTGGAATTAACAAGAATGTAAATGCAACAGAAATTGTTATTAGAAGTATTTTTTATATTAAGTCTAAACAACATAAATAATAAACATGAAATATTAAAAAACAACCAACAATATAATCAGAAGTAAGCAGACAAAAAGACCTAACTGATTAAAATTTATTACTGATTTCAAATAAAAATATTTACCTGGCATATTTATAATCAATTATGAAAATGTCAATTTTATTCAATCAAGATAAAATATGTTATAGTTGACTGCTGTTCACTTAATGGGGAAGCAGGTACTACCTCCATATTTATCCTCCTTTATAACCACCATTAGATAGACAGCTCCTGAAGCAGCCAAAAGCAACAGATTCATCAACTTTGATAAGTGGTTATATGATATTCACCTTATGGAAAAAAATCAAATATATTACCTTGAAATAGTTATTTGGCATTATAGTTGATATACAGAAAATATGATATATTATGATATATTATTTTTTTATAGGTTTAAAGTGAATTATTATGGAGGAGAAACTGCAAAGTGAATTTAATACATTGTTAGTGACATAACCGATGGGATTTAAAAATAATATTTAAGTAATTGTTCAAAATCAATAGTAAAAAGATTATTATGGCTATCATGTGTAACAGTTTTCTTTCACTATTCTTTCTACTTTACTTATTTTACTGTTTCTCTTTCATGCTAATTCATTTTAAACATAAAAACAATAAATATCTACAAAAACTCGTATTTTTTCTGTATATCTGCTACAATATAGCATATCCTGCAATGTAAATATTAAAATTATTTTAAAGTCACATTTTATATACCTAAAATAATTCAGCTTTCAATGTTATCAATTAGAAAATATCAGGAAAGATGGGAGATCCAAAACTGAAGAGGCTCTTTTATTTCTTATCATTCTATAATTTTAAAAAATATTTTATGGTATACTATAATTTGCAATATCACTGTCTTTACAGAATTAGTTTTGAAATTTCTTTAACAAAATTTTAAAGTAGTTTCTCTTTCTTTTTTGATTTTCTTTCCATTTATATTTTCCACTTTCAATTTATAGATGTTAAGAAACTGGCAGGGTTAATACAAATACAGAAATAATATAAAGTACACCTCTCTACAGTATTTGGTTCTAAAATGAATCTACATTTTGAAATCATGATTTTAATAAAAAAATCTTTTGAAATATTACATTTTTGTTGCTAGTTTCTTGTATGTGTAATGTCCCTTCAGGATGTGGGCAATCATGGCTCTCAACAATTTCCTGCCCCTTGTAGCTCTTAGTAAGTTTTGACATCTTGTTATCTCTCCTAATTCCTGATCTACCAACCATTTACACAAATTACAATTTAGACAGTGCTGATTTCTCTTCAGATTTTAATATTTCTGGTCCTTCTGTATTTATATGAATTGTGGGCTGTCCTCTTTTGTTGTGGAAGAGTTCTCCACTATATTTGTTCCATCTCTGAAGTATTTTTTCTTTCTTTAATATCAGTGTCCTGTCCTTGGATTTTATGCATCCTGTTGATGAGCATGTCTTTTGTTCTGTTATTTCTGTTATTCCTCTTTTTCCTTGTCTAGTTTTCTTTGGGGTGATCTTGTCTGCTGATATTACTAAATCTTCTCTTAATGTATCACACATTGAACTTCCATTCCTGTTTAGTTGATTGTATTTTAACACTGCCCATATATTTCTTTTTCACATTCAGGAGTCTGTAGTACTGCAATTTGGGTGCTTCCTTAGTTTATATATCACAGGAAGGTGGTCATTTGGGTATGTTTTACAGTGTAAAACTGCATTACTGAATCTCTTATTGATTGTTATGTAGTCAGTTTGGTTCTTCATTTCTCCATATATATCTTGGGCGTTCTTGAAACTGATCATTCACAATGCACCATTGAACCTATCTGCATTCATTAAAGAGTTCCTGGACCAAATTATTAACTATCTCACCATCTCACTCCTTTCCTATTTTCACATTCAGATCTTCCATGACAATTGTAATTTTCTGCAATTTACATTGAGCTTTGGCATTATCTAGTGTAAAACTTTTTACTTTCTTCTTCTTCCTTACTTTGTGCTGTTGGTGTATATACAACTATGATGGATATGTTAAAAGCCTTCCCTTTCAGTTTGACTACAAGAATTCTATCAGTTGGTTCTATAAACTTAATTGATAACCAATAATTAAACTTTGTTCATATTTCTCAATGAATGAGCAGCAGAAAATGGGAGTTAATTTTAACAGTAAATTTTGAGATGATTCTTTTCATATATTTTGGTTATTGAATTTTATCTACTTTTCAAGTAGAAGTATTAATTGCCAAACAAATCATACACATCAAATAAATCATTTTTTAATCACTGAGATAATATTTTAAAAGAAAGTCAATGATAACATCTAAAATTTATAGCAAATACTCAAATATATTATAAAAGTTTTTAATGCAATCTGTTTAAATTTTTTTATTACAAAATAGTCATTTTTAGTTAATACACAAAATTTGACTGAAGTCAATTGAAGAGTACTGAGGGCAGTTTCCCATAAGATTTTCATAAATGCATAAATAAATAGATAATTTTTATTGAAAAAGTTGGAATACAAAAATGTATTAAATGGGAAAAAAATTACCTTAAATCCAACATACCTGACTTTAAATCCAAAATCAATAATGAAAATAATTACCAAATGATAAACTGCAGATATTGAAAATGAAGAATAATTAATGGAAAGTAAATGATATATTTCAAGGAGAGAAAATTAAAGAATTGCCACAAGTGATCCAAATATTTAATTATCAAATTGAATAAAACCTCTACTTTAACAGCCCTCACCTATTAGGCAAAACAAAAATTATTTTAACTCAGATGTTTTTAAACTCCTCATAAAATAGACAAAAAAATTTCACAGCAAGTACAATGTTTATCATCTTATTCATTCAATTGGAAATTCTTGCAAAAATCAAATAATTGTCAGATTTTAATGAAACTTTTAGAACTTATTCATAAATGAATGAATTTATTTTAGAAATGTTTCTTTTTTAGAATATCTTGATAAAAATATATTTTTTATACCTGTTTTATGAAATTTTAAGAAATTCATTTTTGTACCACTTAATGTTTATATTAGTTATACACAGGGCCCCTTGGAGAATTTAAATCATCAATTCTTTTTTGTAAAACAGGATCCCCAGTTACCAAAAACTTGTTCTATATTGTAAAATAAAAAATGCAATAAAACTAAGATATTATTGAACTGGAAAAGTTTTTAATTGTTTTTATGAATAAGGTATATTATGGACACTATTGTCTTAATAAAAATTTTTTTTGATGAATAATTAATTTTTACAAGAATTTTTTTTTTTTTAAGGTGATATGGTTAAGTAAAAACTATATTTACTAATCATAAATGGAAAAGTTTACTACAATTCTGTGACCACCAGTACTATAAAAAGAATTTTGAATTTTTTTGTATGTATAAACATGCCGATTTTTGTAAATATGAGCATCCATACACGACATTATCAGAAAATAAGAGCCATAACTATAGTAAACTTAAAGCCAAAGTACCTAAAATTTAATAACACATTAGATTACAGATAATATTTTCCTGAATTTCAAAGATTACTGGGGAGTTAAAAATTATATCAAAAAGGCACTTGTTATATTTGTCAAGTAATTTTTACAAATATATCTCCTATAGAAAAAAATTAGATGAACTTCTGGCTGGCAATAGAGTGGTCAATACATTTCTGTAATATTTTAAAATAAAAATAACTAATAAAAGAAAATTACATTGTGCTAAAAATGGCTAAAATCAGCAATTTTTAGTGATTTAAAAAAAACTCTTTCCAGTTAATTTAAATTAGTTTTGAAATATACCAAAGTATTTTGCTTGTTGGAAATATTAAATTTAATTAGGTACCTCCAGTTTTTCACAGAAAAACAGTATAGCATGATGAAAAAAGGCCCCAAACTTAATAAAAACAAAGTTTTATCCTCAAAATGTTTATTATTAAGAAGAAAGATCAAAATATTTTTTGATTATTTTATTAAATTTTAATATCCTTTTTGGTACAATCAAAATTTTGGTTAAAAATCTTTTTTTTTTTTGTTGTATTAGCGGACAATGTAATATTTATGATTAGTGTTTTAGTGCCTTTTTTCCAGTGAAAAACACATGGATTTGGAAATTCTTGAAAAAAATCAAATAATTGTCAGATTTTAATGAAATTTTCAGGACTTATTCACAAATAAATTAAATTATTTTTGAATTTTTTTTTTACTTTAGAAAATCTTTGTAAAAAATATTTTTTTTTTTTTTACATGTTACTGCCCACTTAATTTCATGAAATTTCAAGAAATTAAATTTTCATTCCCAAATTTTTTTATTAGTTAAAAGCAGGACTCCGAGAATGTAAATCCTCAATATTTTTTTTTCAAACTGCTATTTATTTCCTAAAAATCTGCTATGAATTGTAAAATAAAAATGCAATAGAACTAATTAGAAAAGCTTTTAGTTGCTTTTATAAGATTTCATTATTCATTGAAAAAAAATTTTTTTAAGGCAACAGTTGTCTTAAAAAATTTTTTCCAATGAATAATGAATTTTTACAAGAATTGTTTTAAAATCTTTTAAAATTCTTCATTAGCTTAATCACATTAGATAATATTGTTACTAAGTGAAAACTATATTTAGTAATCAAAAATGGAAAAGCTAAATACGAATCATTTTGCACCAAGATTTTTAAAATGATTTTTAATTTTTTTTCATGTATATAAAATATTATGTAACATGCCCATCTTTGAAAGTATGATTGACCATACATGAATTTATCAAAAAATAAGAGTGATAACTATCGTAAATTTAAAGTCAACATTCCTAAAAATTAGATTACGGAGAATATTTTCCAAAATTTTTAAGATTACTGAGTACATTATTATATAAAAAAGGTGCTCATGTCATTTTCTTAAATTATGTTTTACAGATAATGTCTGTAGAATAACAATCATTATAAAATCACCTGTCATCAACTTGTCAATTATGTAAAGTATGGCAATGTTGGTTTTAAAAATACATTTTTGTGTTATTTTAAACTTAAAGTAAATATTTTTTTCAAATCTGATTAATTATACTTTAAATCAGTTAATATTCCTCAAATAAAGTTTCAAAAAAGTATATTTTTGGAAGATTTTTTTAATACAGAGAATTATGTTGCAATGAAAGATGACTAAAATAAGATGAAAAAAAAAATTAATTCCAATCAATATAATTTCTGTTACATCAGAGAATTTTACTTACTGTAAATAGTATACTTAATATCCTTTAGCTTTCAATTAAAGCTAAAATGAAAGCTTCAAGAAAGCTTTTTCATTTATAACAATTCATTTCAAACCATTCTAAGTTCTAAGAAATGAATGGATTCTAAGCCTAACTGAAAAACCATAAACTAATATTCCTTCAAAATACTTTCAATTAAATTGTTTTTTTTTTCATTAGGGTGGCATTTATAAAATAAAGTATGTCATAAATAATGACTTCATAATGTCTGAGTATTTTAAGATTAAATCCTGATTTATATTTTCATTTTTTCTTTCTATCTTTTTCCAAAATTAACAAACTTTTCAATATTTGTGTTTGTTTATTCATGTACAACTATTTTATAATTTGTCTTGCTTTCTAGTGTTTTTGCTTACCTAACATTTTATATAAGTACCTCCAAAACTTTTCAAAAAACCATGATGAAAAATGGTCCCAAACTTAATAAAAACAAAGTTTTATCATCAAAATCTTTGTATTATTATTGAGGTAAGACCGAAGTATTTTTTGATTATTTTATTAAATTTTTTAATTCTTTCAAGTACATTCAAAATTTTTGTTAAAAAAATTTATTTCTCTTGAGTCAACAAGTGAGCCAAAGATCAGTATAGAGATTAGCATCTTGTTTGACATTGGAAATTCTTGCTAAAATCAAATAATTGGTGAATTTTAATGAAATTTTCACAACTTATTCACAAGTGAATGAAATTATTTTTGAAATTCCTTTTTTTTTTTTTTTTTTTTTTTAGAAAATTTTGGTAAAAAAAATTTCAGCCTCTGCATATTTATATTAGTTAAAAGCAAGACTCCTTAGAGTTAAATTCTCCAAGAAGTACCTGCTTTTAACTAATATGCAGAGGCTGAAATTTTGTTTTCTTGAAATTTCATAAAATGAAATGTAACAGATGTAAAAAAAAAAAAATTATTCATTTGTGAATAAGTCCTAAAAATTTCATTAAAATCCATCAATTTGTTATTGTCAAATAGAAACACCATTTAGTGGAAATCTACTCTGAATCATAAAATAAAAATGCAATAAAATTAAGACATTATTTAAAAGCTTTAGGAAAGCTTTTAATTGATTTTATAACACTATTGTCTTAAAAAATCTTTTTTTATGAATAATGAATTTTTACAAGAATTGTTTTCATTTTGTTAAATTTTTATTAGAAAAAATTATTAAGTTTTAAATCTTTTTAAATTACTTATTAATTTCAGCCTTTTAAATAATATTAATTGAAAACTATATTTACTAATCATAAATGGAAAAGCTTAATATAAATCATCATACACAAATATTTTTAAAAGAATTTTGAATTTTTTGTGTATAAATGTGCTGAAAATACAAGCAATAAGTATAGCAAATTTAAAGCCAACATTTCTAAAATTCAATATTAGATTATGGAGAATATTTTTGTAAATTTTTAAGATTGCTGAGTACTTAAAAATTATATAAAAAAGGTGATTGAGTCATTTACTTCAATTATGTTTTACAGATAGAGTCTCTATAAAACAACATTAGAGTTGTCACCAGGCTGTCAAAACAGATATTGTTGAGTTAAAAACACAGATACTCCTGGGTTAAAAAATGTATTTCAGGGAGATTTTAAACTTGAAGTAAATAATATTTGTTTCAAATCAGATTAATTATACTTTAAATCAGCTAATATTCTTCAAATAAAGTTTCAGAAAAGTATATTTTATTTTTGGAAGATTTTTTAATAAAGAGACTAAAAAGGACGCCAATTAGCTATTTTAGCAATAAACAAAAAAAAAAACTCCTTGCAATCAATTTAAATTAGTTTTTGAAATACAGTAAAATATTTTGTTTATTGAAATATTAAATTAAACTTAATTTTTTTAAGTGCTTCTAAAACCCATAATGTATATGTTTATATACATACATACATACATACATACATTATATATGTTCCAAATGTTGTCATTGTGATAGGGTGATAGTGGGGATAACACCTACTGTCTATAAAATGCTTCTGTGGCATGCATCTCAAATAGCCTTTGACAACTCAAAGCCGGAGAATGAATGAAGGCAGACAACTGGTTGCTTCAGATAAATGGAGCACAAGAAGGCAATCCATCTAGGGTATGGAAAACCCTGATTTTAAACCTCTTGCTACCTGGTGGTCATATCCACCAAACACAGAAAAGGCTATGGAAATAAATCCAGACAGAAATCCTGAAGTGGAGCACTGAAGGCATTTGGCTGGAGATTCAACATTCTGGCAACTGCAGCCAAACTGGTCCCAAATGTAATGCCCTGTATTCCTTTGGATCTTGTCAGGTGGGGAGGTCATGTAGTTTGAGCAGCACACTGCCTCCATCTACCATTGTCCAGGCTTGTTCCCTGGAGTGGTCACTCTAGTCACACCAAAGGACCAATTTTTTTTATAAAACAGTGCACTACCTTTATCTCAAAAGCTAAAAACAAATGCCTACTTATTAGAAAATTTAGAAAAAGGTTTCCTTTAAAATTTACTTTATTTTCATATAATGATTTGTAGAGTTACTTTGATAACATATCAAGCACAACTTTTCCCAAACTTTTAAAAGTTCAAATAAGTAAATGGTTGAATTTTGGAGAGTAGACCATCTGAGAAATAATATTGAGATCCAGCATAAGTTGTATATACAGAGGATACATGTTCAAAGTTTTCTGTAGGCAAAACTCTCTACCCTGCTACCTATTCTGTACTTTGTCCCAAAGTCTGTTCTGTTTCTTTATAATTGTAAATATATTATTTATACCACTCAGTTACATTAGTTTTTATAAGTATAAAAACAATAATTGAAGTAAGTTTATTAATTCTATTTGAAGTAAATTTTTTATTATTACACTTAACTCTTGAGATATAACTTGTGGCTTGTAATGGTGTTCCATTTCTCACTTTTTCAAGTTGCTGACTGACATGGTACCTCACAGATCCAAACTGAAATCTTGATGTTACACCAGGCAGTCATGAAACAGACACCAACTCAGCCGCGCCTACTTCGACTTCCTCTTTGTCCGTCAGTCAATTCATACGTCCAACTCTATTGCACAAAGTCCGCCGAATAACCCGAACCTTCTGAATCGTGCTGCTGGCATCTCACTGTTTATGCCTATATGAATATCGTCTCGTTTTGGACGAGATCAGCGTGCATAAATTGTGTCTTCGATAGCAGCCATATTTCTTTTCCGCGTTACTTTGCAGGCAAGACACGTTCACACTCGTTTTGAACTTCGAGTTAAGTCATATCTTTCGTCACAGATTCTTCTGTGTGAGTGAAGAAGGGTTTTGTTTTTGTCTCTGCTTAATTTTCATTTTCAATTTACCTATTTCTGGACACTTGTTCGTTATTACAATCTCCTTCACTCTCAGATTACATACTACTATTATCACTTGATGGTACATTTAAGCTAATTCCTTTCAGCTGAATGTTGTAAGAGTGGACCTCATTTGCAGAAGCGATTAGTTACAAGGTGTCATCTTTTGGAGTTGCAACAGTTATGACTTCTTGGATTGAATGTGACACTGCATTCTAGATGCAATTTTTTTTTTTTTTTTTACATCTTTTATGACAGCCTTCTACTATTGTATTTCCTGGTGGGATGTGCATGCATTAGAAAGGCAGGTGTGAGCTCCACTGTTCTACAAAGGTCCTAAATCCCTGTTGCAGAACATGATATCATTGTCTGTGAGGAACTTTAGCTGCAAACCTTGCTTGTAGAACACAGACCCTATACTTGATAAGTTTTGGCAAATCAGCAGTCACCACACAAGAGAAATGTGACAAATGTGTTGGTAAGTAAGGTAATGGTAATTTCCATTGAAGTTTATGTCCATTGTCAATCTCCATCAGGTATCATCCACCATGAACTTTCTGCAGCACGCTAGTTAATATGTTTGCTAAATTTTAGCCTATATTCTTAGACTAGTTTCCTCTTCTGTATCAGCATATCACTGGTAACTTTAGTGCTGTATCCTTGTTTTGCTAGTTAGAGTATAAAATCGAATTGTACACAAAAAAATGTATTTTGGTCTGACACTAAAAGGCCAGATTGATGGACCTCATCATGGGATCCAACTCAGTTATGTGTTGGGTATCATTCATTGGTTGCAACCTTTCTTCTAGTATATTCCATTCTCCAAGAGAACTGCTACTATCTGGGAACTTGTGTTGACCAATATGTTCATTTCCTACCAGTTCACACACCAACCTCATTATTTAGGGGTGGCTTGTTTCAGTCTCCACCATCCTCCTTTGTCTCATTATGCCAGTTGCTACATGAAGCTATTTGTACATTGGGAGAAGCCATAAAACTTACCCCACACAGACAGAAAATGTTCCAATATATAGAACTATGCTTCCTCATTACCACACTCTCCCTAGATGTTTAAGCCTAACATATGGACACCATTCTCCAGCTGTTCTGAGTTGTTACATGTTAGTCCAACTTAGCTTTGGTATGTATTGATAACATATCTTTACTAATGTAAATGTTGTTGATGCATCCTAACATTGCTTTTTTTGACTGCCTACACCTTAGATAGCACTGCACCAATGATTGACTTTATTATTTGCAGTGCCACATTCAGTCGAAACTTAAATCTTCTTAAGCAGTATCTTTTCCCATGGAAGATCACTGTTTGCTATGGCTAGATTCATAGCCTCGAACTTGAATGTAGGCTGTTCGGAGATTCAGTAAGAATACATTAAAGTTTGCTGCCTTCCATCACTAGTCACACTTTTACCTCATTCTGTTGTACCACAGCCATCAGCAGAATGGAGCCTTTGATTTGGTGCATGTGTGTGTGGGGGGGGGGTACAGGTTCAAAGTTTTTTGTTCAACCAGCCATTCTTAATTTATGTTTGATGATCCTGTTCTTAATTTATTGCTGACTTGGGTAGATACAGAATATTCAAACATACTGTTTCACAGTTTGACTGGAACCAAGCAGACTACATCATTTCTATGATGCAGTCCACTTGCTTTGCCAGTGATTGAATTCTGCACAGAATGCTGCATACAGTACACCTTATTCATACTGTATGGCTCTACTTGTGTAACGTGGATGCCACACAGCATCTTTATGGTGTTGGACAAAAGCACCTTATCTCTTAACATCAGGACATTCAGCCAAGTTCCTGCTGTGTATGGATCAGTTATATTAAATTTAGTATAGAAGATAAGGAAATTGAACAAGGCTGCATGAGGGGTAGTTAATCTAACACTGACAGATGCTATAAACCCAAAATATTAACCTAAGAACTCTAGTTATATACTTAAATAGTCTTACTAGAATTAAACTCTCATATAGATGCCATTCATGGTATCCAATCCTTGAGAAATGTTTAAATACTCAAACATTTTCTCAAATCAATGATTAAAAATGGCTTCTAGTGAATGGATCCTCTATGTATTGAAAATGACAATCCTTCATCAGATCTTATAAACTGGCGCTACAGAATCACAAGCAAATAACTTTACCAAATAACAAAAAACATATCACTTGAAGACTTGGGAATAAGTGACTTGTCCCCTAAATGAAACTACTCTCTGTTAATCATCTTAAAGAACCTTTTTTGCTTTCCATCAGCATGGATGATGGTAACCTTCAGAAGAGAACCTCATTGCAACTTTTTGGTCTCAGGTTTTTCACTGAAAGATTATATTGAATCAATTGCTAAATCTGCTGCTAGGAAAGTTACTTCACTATGTTGTGCTGGACAATTTTCTTGCATATTCATCCGTGCATTGAATATTGCTGCCACTCTGGAATCTGGTCTTTCTGCTATATATCTAGAGATTCTTGCCAAAATTCAAAAAAGAATATGCATCTTGTCTTCAGTCACTTTCCACTACTATAATATAGCTTCTTTGTCTCTTTACTATAAATATTTTCATAGTAATAATTGTTCTGGTGAACTTTCTCTTTGGCACTTTTTCACAAATTTAATTGCAGTACTAGATTGGCAGCTAGGTTTCATCATTTTACAGTTGAAATTGCTAGTTGTAGCCATAAGTTCCATGCTAATAGTTTCTTCTCTTGCACTTCTTGCTTGTGGAACTCTCTTCCAGCTCCTTCCTTTCCTGTCAGCTACAATATTCAAAAATTTAAATGCAATAGCAATTGTCATAATCTGTCTCCTTGCATCCTCTTCTTTTATTGTCCTGTTTCTTTCACTCTCAATAACTCCTTAAATATTAGTGGCTTTTAGAATCTTGGCTGAGATGAAATCATTAAAAAAAATTACCAACAGCAGCAACAATTAAAATGAGTAGCAAAAGAGTAGGAAAAATAATGATATAATCAAGACATTGATTTAAACAAAAGTTTAGGAATGAAAGTCCCATCAATACTAGAAAGACAATAACAGTGGTCTTGAGAAACCTATATTTCTGAAAAAAACATTTTATGAGAAAGATTTTTAAATTTCAACTGAAAGTAGCACTGTTTAGTCTATGAATGTCAAATATTTCCTGTATGGAAACAGCTAATCTCACCATTACCATATGAATTATGACCAATTTGAATAGCCAATACTCATATATCTCACCATTTATCATAGTCAAATTGACTTTTTTCTTAGTCTATTTACCAGCACAAACTTGAGCAAGGGTAGTCTTTCCTGAACAATTTTGAGACATGACGTCAGCTCTGTAGCAGCATTTACATGTTCCCAGTTCTCTATCTTATTGGCTCAATCAATCCTTTGCTACATGATTTTAACCATTGCTTTTGTAGTAGATGATGTTGCCACACAGATTGGCAGTAGTGGAGCACATATCTGCATCATCTTGTGTTGGTTGCACAGTGGCTACAAGTGATCCCTCTATTGATGTCAAATCTTTTATGATTTTTGTTCAATGGAAGCAGCACAAAGCTATTCCATATAACCTAACAGTCCTTTTATAAACATGCATGCCAGGCCATATCCAGTACAACAAACAGTACTGTTAATTTCCACAGTTCTGCCCAACTGCAGACACTGCATTATAAATTGTTTATACATCACAAATGCATCTATTACAAATTTAGTATATAATACATTTGATGTATTATTGCTCTTTAATGGAACACTCACATATAAGTAGATGCAGACTGAGATTTTAATGCTACCATGCAACTATAAAGAAGTATCTGTGGTCAACTATGGTTAACACTGTAATATACCGATGAAATAGTATATTAAAACTTATTTAACCTAATAAGTATTATTTACTTTTATTACAATTTAATGTACTAATTTTTTCAATGAATATGCTATAAATATTGCCTAAAACTCAGAAAACAAATTAACTTAAACATGGAGAAAATGTTAAAGTTGGCAAGACTAGACCTCGACACTAACTCCCCAACAGAGGCTAAAGAATGTAGATATTGGGTGATAATTTAAATAAATTTTTTGAAGAATGTGGTGAAAATACCCAAGACAAATACTGAACCCTAATAATATGAGGTTTACGAACACATTGAGGAATGTATGACATTTGACTCCGTTATCAACATTTTAGATAAATTATATGTTAAGATGCCAAATGAAATTTTTGTCAGGCATCTTCTTGATACTCGTCAACAAAAACCTGGAGAATCGCTTGATGAATCTTTGCAAGAATTATGATGACTAAGCAAAAATTATGCTTTTAAAGCAGTAACTGCAGAACAATATTGCGAGAAATTAGACTTGTTTATTAATGGTCTTGCATCCACACTCATACATCAAAGACTGTTGGAAAATAGAAGTTTGAATTTACAATCTGCCTATAACCAGGCTTATACTTTGGACTTGGTTCAAAAAATCTCTGATGCTTGCAATTCTTCAACAGTTCATGCCATGACAAATACTACTGCTACCATACAAGCTAAAGGAATACCAGACACAAGTATTCCTCTTGCTGTCCCATATAATAAAAAGAAACTGTTCCCTATGTGTAATGTTAAAAAGAATTTCTTTTTTCGTGATACATAAAAGAAATATCTGTCCTACTAGAAAAGTAGCATACAACAATTGTGGTAAAATAGGACACTACTCTAAAGTGTGTAAATCTGAGTCTGGCAAAAGCCTAATGGCAACCATATATGAACTGACACTAAGCAAGATTATGGCGACTATCCCAGAAAGCATATCCCAAGCATCCACTAATGTTTTTATTAACAAACATAAATTAATTGTGCCTCTGGACTCAGGCAGTCCAGTAAGTTTTATTAATGTGATAATTGCCTCCAAACTTAACGTTAAAATAGAACCACAAAACCAAGAGATCTCAATGGCTTTAACAAACATTAATACTCAGACTAATGGCTTTTGTTTTATAGAATTAAAATTAAATAATAACCATTATGTCAGCTAATTTGAAAGTTTTAAAGGACTTATGCAGTGATCTTATACTTGGCCAAGATTCCCAAAAGGAGCATAATCTCTTTAGATAGAATACAGACCTAAAACTGACTTTATAATTTCACAAACAAAACCCATGTAGACATTCTCAGTTGCTTGTTGATAAACCCTGTCTTCTCTAATTGTCACTTAAGTGCAAGCTACAAAATCAAGGCATTTTGGAAAGCATGACAGGGACTTTCTTGAGAAGGAAATTGAAAACCTGGAGGTGGGGAGTGTCAATGGTCAAAATTTGGGGATGTACATGCACAGGTCACACAATGAATATTGCTATTTCTACGACCTTGAACCAAGGAGAAAGACCTGCAGCATTTATGTCTCAAACTCTGAAAGGAAGTGATTTACACTATTCCATTGTTGAAAAGGAAGCAACAGCAATGATGGTTTTTATTCTTATTGGTTGGGTATCTGCATTGAATAAGCACCTCAAAACTCAGGAGGGATGGAAAAATTATTGGCATAGCAGCACTGGAACTGAACGTGAAAAGTGATGAATACAAGATTAAGACAAGCAGAGTATGAACAGGACTTCCATACAGGAACACCACATGTAAGGGACAAATGTAGCTAAGACACCAGAAACACAAAGATGAATAAATTTCAGGTAACAGAAATCCTTAGTTCACCCTCCTGACTATTTCATGAGGGTGTTTATTCCTTCATATCCTGACGTCCTGGGGTTTGCACTGGCTGTTGTGTCTGGGCAGCCATTTTCTTTCTTTTTACAGAGACAGCACACGAGATGCCATCTCTTTGCCTGACAGGGGTGGGTACCATTGTCAGTGGTGGTAGGCATCTCAGTCTTCATTTTGTTTCCACTACATTGAGGCTGTTAGAAAGCAGATCCATTTACTGGCATGGCAACATTTCACTAATAACAAAATTGACACTTTATACTTGGTAATTGGAAAAAACCAAGATTAAGAATAGCAAGGTCCAGAAGGGGAGAATTGAACCGTCTTCAACTACTCAATCAGATACTGACCAGGAAAGGAAAATGTTGCTACTGATGTGGTAACAAGGGCATTTTGTGCTTCAGTGTCATCATCAACACTTAACCCTTTTCTTCTGAAGATATGTTTCTTGTGCAGGGTATGTACTGAGTTCAAATGCAGCCTTTTCCACTCTTATAATGGAACACTCATGAAAACTACTCAACCCATGGAATATTTAAGCAACAACTTTATAGATCCACTTTCCTCAGCTTCTTGTAACAATTATATCCTCTTAGTTGTGGACAAATATTCATAATTCCCTTTTGTTTTTCCTTGCCAAAACAAACAGTTTGCCTTCAACTACTCAATCAGGTACTGATTGAGTAGATGAATGTAGACAGTTAATAAATGCTTCAACTGGTTTTCCTGGATATATCCATTCCAACTGCGCCACATTCTTTTTATCTAAAGAAATGAAGACATACCACTCAAATAAGGTTATTTCATCAAATAAAACACCATACCACCCTATTGGAAATGGTCAAGTTAAAAGATACAGTGGCATTATATGGAAAGCTGTTAAACTGCTGAAACATACTTGACAACTGACCTAGGAACTAGTACTTCCTGATGCCTTCTACTATCAGATCCCTACTGTTAACTCTACACCACCGAAATGATTTTTCAATTTCAAACAGAATTCTTTTGGAACATCCCTACCAAACCCCTGTCCTGTGATTATGTGTCAGTTTGTCAGAAATAAAAAGTATCCTCTTGTGGATGAAGCTGAATTACTCCATACTAATCTATACTACACTACCATTAGGCATAAATATGGATGTGAGTCAACTATTTCCATGAGGGACCTGGCACCATCTCCAGAATCTTCAAATAGAAATAGCGGATAAACAACTTGAGGTCTCCACTACACCCATGAAAATCAACTCTGATAAACCCTTCCCTGAAAGTAAAGAATCAGTCATCAATGAACAACTCACATCTCTCTTCAAAGAATTAGATGTATCCACTATGACACCAAACAAGACCTTGGATCATTGAATACTCTGTAAATCATTTGGAATCAGAAAACCCCTAAGTGTTTTGATGTGTACAAAGTACAAAGGAAGAATGACGTATTACCACTCCTTAATGGAACTTTCACAAATAAGATGCAAACTGGGCTCTTAACATTGCCATGCGACTATAAATAATTATCTGTGGCCAACTATGGTTAACACTGTAGTATACTGATAAAATAGTACATTAAAGTGTTTCTTGTTTTCATTGTAACATTCTTTATCCAGTTTGTATTTGACCTCTACTCTATACTCAGCTACTGGAAGATTATATATGCTTCTCCTGTCAGGTGCAGAAATACAACCTGCCCAAGCTACACACTAACTCCACATTTTTATACATTCAACTATGGACAGACTGAACCCTGAGCCATCAAATTTTGAGATTAACTTCAAATCAGATTTGCTATCCATTATGTCAGTCAACAACATCGAAGACTGATGTAATATCTCATTGCCTATTCTTTTGATATCCACATTTTTATTAGGTGAAATGATTTGTATATACAAGTGATGTAGTAATGCATGCAAATCAACCATACCACTCATGCCTGTGTTCTAATTTCCACTAATATGGCACTTGGTAAAAAATACAAGCAGCACATAAGATTTTCTTTTTTGACATTTAAATCACTACTCAATTCTTTGCTATATAACTTCAGGCCATTGGTCTAGTGCTCTATCATCTCAACATGCAATGAAAAAAAGCAACAATAAGTAGTTATATGCTTCACTTATATTAATCTTATTTTTAAAAATTACAGCATTACATTTTGTCTTCAAAAAGATATACTATGGATAATACAGTAATCTACCCATGCTATTAGTAAAGAGTAATATGGCTTCAGTTTAACTAAGAACTTCTAATTGCTTATATTGTACATTTTAAAATATTATATCTGCTAGTATTAAACTTATTTGTCCTCAGATTTTAGGTTTAAAAAAAAAAAAATAAATAAATAAATAAATAAATAAAGAAAATTAAATGTGCATTTCAAATTGGTCAATATAAACATTTATGAACAAATCTTATGGTAAAGTTTTTAAAATATATTCATTTTAGAGAAAGTTGATATACCATATTTATTTTGATTATCATGTTTGACAACGGGGTTAATTTTTTGAAAAATTGTTAAAATAACAAACTAAGGTTATATCTGTAAGTAAACTGTTTGAATACAGCACTAACATTTTGAACTTTTTATAATCATGAAAAATCCAATCCAGTTTTTTAAAATTAAGATCACTTGAAATCTTTCTGTAATAAAAGAAAAGATAATATTGCAGTTAATGGAGAATAAGAATTGTGAAAAATAATAAGAAAAATATGAGGTGCTGAAAAATCAACATCTTTAGTCAGATTTTACAAAATTAGTTGAGCCAAAAACTTTTTAGTACTCACTTCATAACGATAAATCATTTATAAAGTCTTAACTTTAATATTTATTATGGCAATTTTTTCTTTTCATTTATCTTTTTTCTTCTACATTATCTCTTTTCTTTCAAACTTCTAGAATTTATTTATATGATGAAGGTTGACATTGCAAAAACATTAAACATTTTAAACAGATATTTTTACATTTTATTCCAATTATTTTTTCCTTATCCTATTGAATCAAATGATAATCAAAGAACATCAAAATTAAAAATCAGAGATATTTATAAGTTTGTGCTCATTAATATTCATTCAATTTATAATATTAATCTTTCCATTTGTCAATTTCCCCCATTTAATTTTCTCTCAGGTGCAGAATGGACATAATGATATTAATATTAAACCTTGAGAAGATAAAAACTCAAAAAATTCAAAATGTATATCTTATAAAAAACTAAACAATTGTAGATCTGGTTTAAAGCTATCATCTCAAATTATTTATTCATTCATTTTAGATGATATTCCTTTTCAAGTGTCAGAATATGATTGCAAACTTTCACTCAAAAAAATTTGCACTTTATTTTTAATAATTTTAGTTAAAATATGCACACTAAACAATTTTCAAAGTTCTTCACGAGCTTGTCCTTTTTTGTTCTGTTTGAAAATAAGGAGAAGTATTTATTAATTAATAAAGTAATTTATGATTGAAAACTGCACAAGTAACTTGGAAACCAATCAGGAGATTTTACTGCACATGTGCAATTTAAACCTCCCCCACAGAGGTACCATTGCATGATTTGTGTATTAAGCATTGTTTCTTTATGGAAACTATTTGAATGATTCAGAAGGCTTTCAGGGATCATTTAATGAGTAAAATGAAAAAGGAAAATGATGGAATGCTGAATCACAATGCAAAATTTAGTCAATAATAGTTTAACAAAAAAAATAAATATAAAAGTACAAGAAAAATATTTAAGCAGAAAACAATGCTAATAATAATTATGATGCCCAATTGAATACAGAAAACCAAACTTAAAAGATTCTTTCAAAAAATGTATTATTCATATTCTGTTCATTCTTTAATGAATTTAAAAATGTGTTAATGATATAACAGGTCAGATCTTTAAGCTGACTAGAGTCAGAATCCTTATATGATATACACAGTCTTTAAAGAAATGACCCAACCAATTAATATTAGAAAAAATAGTCTTAATCATCCTCTTCAAAGGTACTTTGTTACCTAACACACTTATTGCAGCATCCTTTTCACTTTTTAAAACTATCTACAAAGTGCTCTTTTGGGACCAACATCTTGTTGCATTCACCTTCATATCTCATTTACTGTCTTAAATATCCTCACCTTCAATGAGGATTTTAGTTATGGGAAAACCAGAAGTCATAAGTTGGCTGTTATGATATTTTGCCAAACATCCCAAAAGTAGATGTAAAGAATAAGCAGTTAAGATCTTTAAAATGGATTCCTAGCCAAGTTTGAAGCAGCAGTATCAACATTTTATCTGGGCTTTACTCAGAAAATGATCCTTGAAAGCATTCTGAATCATTCAAATAGTTTCCACAGAAAAACTCGATGCACAATATGTAAGCTCACTCAGTAACACTATAGGAGAGGTTTTGTTTGCACATGTGCAGTAAGGTCTCAAAGGTTGCATCAAGGCTACACAATTGGGGCTTGAGATATTCAAAGTGTGTGTGAGAGAGAGAGAGAGCTGAAAAATCAAGTGAATTTTATAAGCTTAATCAACGCAGGAAGTTAAAACAAGCATGTGATTGTTGATAAAACTATTATGAGGGAGACACAATTTGTTATATTTTATTAAAAATAAAATACAGTTATCTAAATTAAACAAAAGGGACTCAAGAAGATGTAACCTAAAAATACTAAAACTGAATTTACTACAGTACAATTATTACCCGTGTGGGCCACCCAGCTAGGAATGAACTCATTACAGTAGCAATGACGTGATTGTGGGAAAATAGTTTGCAAGCCACTGTTCCACACTAAGGCACATTTGTTTGGTTTAGTAGTAAATAAAGGTACTATTACATCTAATGGGTCTTGCCAGATGGTGAATGAATGGGAAAAAAAAAGGTTACTATTTAAATTTTTCACCATTGTAATCTCAGGGACAATGTGCAAATGTAATGGGGAAAGCAGACAGTGAGTGCATCATTTTAGGTTAGCTACCAATGGTTGGGACCACTACAAAGTAGTGGGCGGGTAGTTGATATTGCAAATTTAAAAATTAAAATGGTACTAAGTATATGCATGGATTACTGACGACAGTATCGTTTGGTTTGAAAAAATATGGTAGAATTTACAATTTGTTTGACTGACAAAAGTTCAGTTGTGTTGCAGTTTGAATAAAACAAAAAAAATAGTGTTCACATGTAGATAGATTTTGATAAACTAGAAAAAAAATCGTCTTGTAAAGAAATCATTTTAGGGGATGCAGGTAAAAATATGTCAGTTGGTAATGTAATGATGTCTATTGATTCTCTTTATCAAAAACTTTATTTTACTTTCCTACAAGAAACTAAACAATGGATGACATTGACATTAACCTAGCTAACGAGCTTGTATAAATGGTTGGCTGAACAGGAGTGGTAAAAACTAAAAAAAAAAAGGGACTAACATTCCTTAGTGCTACAACAAAGGTTAGGTAATTGAAGAAATCCATGATCATACAAAGCATAAAAGAGACACTAAGTGAACAGATTTAAAAATAAATCTAAATTCTAAAACTAGAAATAAATAAATTTTACAGTTATAGGTACCTCCTCTAATTTATTTCTAAATGTTAGGTTTAAAATGATTTTTTTAAAAATGAAAAAGCTTTAATTGAAAGCTAAAGGATTTAAAATTTACTATTTCCAATAAGCAAAATACTCCGTGGTGTATTTCGAACACAAATTATATGGATTGGAATGATTGTTTTTTCATTAAAAAAAAAAAAAAAAAAAAAATCGATCAAAATGGCCATTTTTGATGCCTTTGTAAACAAAAATTGATTCTTTGTTTTAAAAATCTTGCAAAAATAAAATATATATTTCTGAAATATTATTTGAGGAAAATTAGCAAATTTAAAGTTAAGTTAATCTGATTTGAAACAAATATTACTTATAGCATAAAATGTTGTATACAAACATTTTTTAACTACTGGGCCTTGCTTTTCTGATATGTTAATTTATTTACATCCAATTGACAGCTGAACGTGTACATTGTTTGCTTCACCATAAATTAACTAAGTTTTTTTTTTTTTCTTTTGACATGGTGGTGTGGGGAACCATTTTAACACGTGACCTTTAAATGCTAGATTTATCGGTTTGTACATCCATACTTCTGAAATTCTGCACGTAATCAGACATAAAACAAATCGAAATTCTTTTAAAAATATTTGGGATCGTCAGATTGAAATATGCTTTATAGTCTTTTACTTAACAATATTTCCTAAGAATTATCTCATTGAAAATTAATTTTGACTTTACAAATTATTCAATTTAAAATTGTAAACAAATGAAAACAAATCTTGAAAAATAATCTTTCGTCGAAAATTTTTTTTCTTCAAACAATATTGTCTTTATTCGTAAAAGCAATTAAAAGCTTAACTAATTAATTATTAAATAATGTCTTAGCTTTATTGCGCTTTTTGATATTTCGATTCAGAAGAGATTTTCGGTAAGATTTTGCCAAAAAAAAAAAAAAAAAATTAAGAATTCTGTTTTTAATAGTTACTAAAAAAAATTACTATATTGGAACAGAAAATTAAAAAAAAAAATAATTACATTCATTTGTGAATAAGAAATAAGTCCTGAAAATCTCATTAAAATCTGACAATTGATTTTTGCAAGAATTTCCAAATTTTGAAATTAATGTGTCACCAAAAAGAGGCGAAAATTTACAACCGTTGACACTAGAAAAATAAGTTTTTAATCAAAATTTCGAATGTTCTAAAAAGGAACAAAAAATTTAATTAAATAATCAAAAGATACTTTGATCTTTCTAACATAACGACATTGACGATGTTTTCAATACATTTGTTTGAAACATGTTTTTTTTTTCTTTTAATCACGACGTATGATGATTTTTTTTAGTGTTTTCGTGGAGGTTCTTAAATTGAATAAAGTTAAAATAAAAATAATGAATGAAAAAAAAAATAGATATTTAAAAGATATTTCTAAAGGATACAATCAATGATTAAAAAAAATGATGGCAAATGTAAATATTTTCAATGAACAAAAAAATCATTTGTAATGTAATCAATGCAGGAATGAAAATTCGCCCTTCCTCACAAGAGACGACAAAATTTAAAATAACATATAGCGCAAAATGAGTCGTAACTCCTAATAATGCTTTTTTTTTTTCTTTTTTTTAAATTTTGCTTGGCTTGTGTTTTTGCATATCGAACATTCACAACTTACATTTTTTTTATGTTTTTTTTGGGGTTGGGGGGTTGGGGGGGTTTGGGAGGAGAGTAACATTTTCAATTTCATTAAGTAATTTAAAATTTAATTGATATGAATTTATGAATTATTTCACTCACTCACTACTTTTACTTAAACAAAACATCAACAAATTTTTTTACTGATGTCATTCAATATGATTTATTTTATAAAAGAAATAAATTTTTAAAAAATATCACGTATTTAATTTATTTTAAATTACCTAAATGAAGAAATCTGATTTTTTTTTGTTTTTTTACCACAAACCGAAGTTCTTCCAACGACTTTTTTTTCTTACCCAAACAAAGCGTATATATGGAAGTTTGACTTTTTCCTTATGACTGTTTCCGGTAACTGGCAAATAATTAAATAAATTATTTATAATTCGTCAAAAAACAAACTAATATTTAAAAAAAATAAAAATAAAGTTAAACCAACTTTCAAGATTCTGACTGGTTTCCTTCGCCTAACCACTCTATTTAATAATCTCACATGGTATCGCAGCATGGGGCCAATAAAAACTCGGAAAGAAAAAAAAAAAAAAGAAAAAAGAAAGAAAGAAGCCAGCCTAGACAAAGTTACTATGAACCTGTAATTTTAATCTCACGAACTCCTAAAGATTCATTCACGAAATCTTCTCTCCTCAATAATTCACGTAACCCTCCTTCCTTCAAAAACTAGTTTTTAGAATAGATTGAAGCGGTTTTCAAATGGTACTTAAATCACATGTACCTGCGGATAAATACATTCATTAATTTATTCTAAATCGTTCTTTCATAATTTACTATCAATATTAGGAACATATTCAAGGATGGCATGTAAATAATTTTAGTTCATGATAGTTGTCATGCAATAAGGGCAAAAAATAATGTTAAAAATCAGAAAGATGTTTTGCTTTTTAAAGCCTTTCAGTTTCATCACATGAACATGAAGCGAATACCCACTTTTTCCAAATTTAAATTATTAAAATAAAAACTTTAACGGAAGGATAGTGTTACAATTTAAAATTTAGAACCCAACTGTTTTTAAATTCCAGACAACTTCTGAATAAAAAACATTCTCCTACATCACTTACGGAAAGTTCGGTAATCAATTATTAATGAACTAATACTTTCAGAACACGGTGTAGTTTTACAATAATATTTATTTAATTTACTAATTATTTTTCTTGTGGAATTTATCCTTTTTCAGCAACGTTTAAAATTTTAAAAATTCAATTCATAAATTTCTTTAACAATGTCTCAACTTCCTATAATAATAAAAAAAATAATGTTTTTGTTTTACATTGGTTGTATTATTCATCACTGAATTAAGTACTTATATTTTGAATAAAAAAAGTATTTTTTAATTTAGAAAACCGTTCGATTTCTACTTTCAATTTTAACAGCATATGGGAAAGTTTAAATTTTTAAAGCACCCATTTTTTCAAAATTCATTTTTTGAGTTAGCATTTTAGTTTTACTTTTCTACAAATTTATTGATAAATTTGTTTATATATAATAAAAAAACTAGAGTTTTTGACCAGCTTGATTTTTTATAACTTCGAAAATTTGTCTTAGTTGAATAAAAAAAATCATTACGATAAGATGTCATTTTTTTTATTACACGAATACAATTTCTACCTGAATGCCAGAACACACTCAAAGAAATGTAATTCTTAAAGCAGCGACAGCAGTAAATAAAGATATCTTGGGAAGTTTACTTTGAAAATAGCTTCTATTCGTATTCCATTCATACTGCTAAACTCTCTACACACTTACTTAACATTTAAAATGTTTTATGACTATTATTCATTGATTCAACAGATAAAACACCGTTTTTACATTAATTCATGGCATTAAAAAACTGAAATGATCATTTGGAGGTTAGGACACGCGTGTTGTGGGTGAAACTTTGCAAATATCTTCGTGTTTTTTGTTGTTTTTTTTTTGCACAAGGAAATAGTCAAAATAGACTCAAAAAATCAAAAATGTACAAAGAGCAAAATATAAACCCTCACATCACAAGTGATCATACTTTTGCCGCGAGATAGATAATAAAAAAAGGAAAATACACAATATGCTTCAACAAAACAATGTCATTCTCAAGATTTTGTCAGCATGCAAATTAGCTACTAACTAAAAAAAATAAGATGCCAGTATCAATAAAGATGGATATGAGATCATGCATATTTTTCCAATAAAATTTATTGGTCATAAATGAATAGTGAAAGAAAGATCTATGAATGTAACTGCATAGAATAACATTAACAATAACAATAATTGAGACAGTCATCATCATTCTCAATAGTTTGTCTGCAAATTAAATGTAGCGATAATAGTTATAATGTAGTTGCTTCCTCGTGGAAGCTCTCTCCTCACTCACTGGACAGTCATGTGGAGATTTACAACTATTTGGTTACAAAATTAATGTATGTTTGTGAGAGACACTAATTACTAATAATACAATAAGAAAGGTTATTGGAAATTAAATTTTTTAGAGAAATAGGTGATCCGAGAAAATTATGGTTTTTAACTAGAAAGACAAAAAGTGGAATATACATGCATGGAGGGGAGAAAATTTGAAAATAAAACCGAAAGTCATTTTTTTGGCGTAAAGATGGTTTGTATTGTTTGTAGCAAGAAGATGTTTACAAGAAACATGATCTACTGACTTACTTGTAGGTTGAAGTGCAGTTTCGTTTACGTATTTGAGGTTCAAATAACATTTAAAATAAGTAGTAACATATACACCAGTGATGGCCTGTTAGTAAAATAAAAAAAAAGAGGAGAGAAAAATTTAAGCGAAAAAGAAAATATGAGGAAAGCTATTGATTACAATCAAAATTCATAGAGAAAAGTATTTAAAACTTTTGAATGTTTATCTGATAAAGCGTACACAAAAAGCAAGATTATAACTAAGACGTCGAATGTTTTTAGTTTTACTTTTATATTATTTCCAATTTAGAAATGAAAAATCGCTGTTATTTACTAACTTTAACGAAAAATAATCTATTAAAAAAAAAAAAAAAAAAAAACAGCAGATATAATTTTTTTAATTGAACATTCATTTTTTTAAATTAAAAAAAGGCAGTTTCCAATTTTCGAGATGAAAAAAATTATAAACAAATCAACTTAAATAACTGACTGGATAGAAAAATTATTTTTAATATTAATTAAATGATTTTTAATGTTACTAACTAACAAAAATAAAAAAAAAAGGAAGAATTTGTGCCAATGAACTGAGTGAGGCTTTCGCTTTATGATCAAATAATTCATAGCATGTTATTTAGTTTAAAAAACTTTATTGGATTTGATAATTTTAATAATTAGTTAGATTAATTTTTCAGTTTAATAAAGAATTGTTTCTTTCGTAATAAAAGAAAGAAACGTAAATGAAAATTTAAATTAAAAAGTTGCATGTTCTTCGAGATGATAAAAAATAGCATAAAGTTGAATCTGGAAGAAGCTTAATTTAGTTTATTATCTACATCATTGAATTCCTCAGAATATCAGAAACATTTTCAGATATTAAGTTACAACTAGTGTATTATTTAGCATAAATAAAAAAAATTTTATAATTAAAATTAACCAATTTTGTAAAATTAATTGTGAATCGATAATGATTTTACTTATTTCAAAGCAATTGCCATTAAAAAATAAAACAAAAGGTGAAAAAATAATTAATAAAAAAATAAAAATTACGACTGTTTAAGTAAGTTCAGTAAATAACCAAATTTCAAGTAATAAAAGAAAAAAATCGATTTATCCAAGAATTCCTGGGCATTTATCTTTTTTCTCTCAAATAGAATGAAACAATTACAAAAATAACACTTGAAAATATAAAGCAAAAATGGTTTTTACTTTTTGTATTTTTTGTCGTAGGCTTCTTTTTCGATTTTAAAAATTCGGAAATCTTTATTGGTGGATTTTGATTTTTTTTTAAATGCCCAAAACTGCTAATCAAACAAAAATGAAAAAGTAAAAGTATTTAAAAAAAAAAAAACATCACTTTTGAGAGAAACAAACAAAAAAAAAAGAAGCTAAGAAACAATAATAGCGTCAACAGACAATAATAAGAGATAACAATGAAGACAAAAAATCTTTACGAATAAAATAACGGAAATAAGCAATTAAATTCTTTTTTTCTCAAAAAATGAGCTGCACATGTGTTAGTTAGTTAAAAAAAGCATTGTTGATGTGATTTATGGCATAAAAATAATCATTTTAAAATTTATCAATGAAAAATAACATGACTCAAAGCAAGCTAATGTTTACATTTTTATAGCCCCCAAAACTAACAAAGTATACATGTTTCTTTTAAAAAAATAAGCTATTTTTACTTCCTAAAACTTTATAACCTTATTAATTGTAGGCAAACGATGAATGAATGAGAATTTTGAATTAGACATTCCATTCACGATAGATTTATGCTATAATAAATTATTCAGTAAAAGGAAGGCGTGCAACGAAGAGAGAAAGTAGCAGGTTTCGAGCATCAATTAAAAAATCTGAAGTGATGAATAATAATGCTTTTTATGCCATTTTTAGCCGTTAGCATTGGCAAAAATTGAATAGTTCTACAAAGTCATTTATGTTTTTGAGGTATCCAATAAAAAGATCTTCTGCTTACTGGTTGTAGATGTTATTTTCTGCTTATCCGTTGTGTATTTTTCGTTCTGTGTTCCGTGTATATAGTCCAGTGTTTTATGTTTGATCTGAATTGGTTTGTAGCAGCACAGCACACATACAAGCTGAACGTGTAATGACTGCTAGTACGGCACATATTCACGCATACGTTGCAAAGAGTGAGGGAGAAGAATAGAAGGAGAGGGCAGCATAAGAAGAAAAAGACAACGATGGAGAAAGACGATATATAGCGGCATGTATAGAGAGAGGAAGAGATAAAAAAAAGAGGAAGTATGATAGAAAGAAATTAAAAACAATCAAACAGACTGAACATCTGCAAATAAAAACTACGTAGAGAGAAGGCAAGTAGCAAGTTTTAAAAGCTTTGTATCAGATAAAGAATGAACGAACTAAACATGTAGAACTCTAGTCTACTGACGAACATTAAATACTCATCAATCATGAATGATGTTCCCGAAGAAAAAATGAGAAGAAACGCGAGCTAAGAAGTAATCTTTGTTGACACTCGCAGACAAACGGAGAAGAAGAATCGAAATGATCGAAAGGTTGGAAATTGAGTAAATCCGCGTCATTTGTGATGATGATGATGATAAGAAGGAAGAGGAGGTTCGGAATGAATGAGAAATCGAAGCAGGTTTTAAAATAAACTTATTTGGGAAGGAAGATAGAACAATAAAAAATATTTTAGATGACAGTGGAAAACAAAGAATCTGTAGAAAGAAGAAACATTAAAAGAAAAAAGAGAATTTTGAAAGCAATAAAAAATGAACAAAAACTAAAATCTTTAAAAAAGTTCTGCACCCAGGATAACTGGAGTTCAGTAATAATCTTTTATTTAATTTTTTTACCCTCACCAAAAAAAAAAACTACGTTTCCTTCTATTTCAGTGTAATACAAATAATGCAGTGTGATCACCAGTAAAATTAGAGATCAAAACATGAGTCATGTTTTAGTTCAATTCAAGAAAGAGTAAGTGCTTTTCAGCTTTTTAGAATCATTTTTGTTTGACAAAAATGAAGTTTTAATAATTTCATTAATCAAAGCATACATAACGAATGTCTTGAAAAACGTGCTATTGCACTTGATCTAACTAAAAAACTAAACTAAAGCTTTATGTCCAGTGTTTGGTAGCACTAGGAAAGAATGCAAGATTTCTTTAATAATTAATTAAAAATAAAATTTAATTTTGTGAAAATTATTTTTACAGAAAATTGTTTACTTTCTTTTCAAGGTTTATAATGGAATTAAAATTAAAACCTCAGAATCTAAGGACTGATGTTACTTTACAATGAATCATTGATTCATTGCATATTTACTTTCTTTGCCAGTGAACTGAGAGAGAGAGAGAGAGACGCTGCAAAATGCAAAATCAGATCTGATATTTTAAAAAACTTTGTTTTTACATTTTGCAGTCGCCGTTTATTTCACTAAAAATTAGTGTGAAATTTGAAAATGATGGTGTTGTAAAAGTAAAACAAAAAAAAGTATATTTTTGTAATATATTTTCAGATTGATTATATTTTCATTAATTGGTGATGGTCAATTAACTAAAAATATGTGGTAATTAGCAACCACATTCAACTGTTTCTCACCAATATGAATGCATGTGTAGGACAAATATGGGGAAAGATGCTGAATGACTATAGAGAGGCTAAGGAAAGTTGCTAAAATGAAAATATTAGAGCAGTGATGATACTTCTTAAGAGCTATCAGAACCAAATTTAAGGCCTTAAGACTAGGGCCCCCCCCCCTCCCTGGCCTAATAGATTTTGGGGACCCCTTCATTATGTATATTTGCCTCCTATGTCTATAAAAAAAATATATATTTTTACTTTTTTGGTGAAAAACATGAAATGCTTCAACTAAAATTACATAAAAAAATGAACACTTCTCTGAACTAGCTTTATTTTTCTTTAATTTTATCAGGGGCCTAAGATTTGAAAGTCCTTGGGGCCCACTGAAATCAGGTGTCTTAGAAAAAGAAAATTAACCACACACGCATTCTCCTTATGTACTAGAAACACCCAAATCTAAAAATACATCACAATCCAACAATACACCAACAATTCAAACCAGATCAAGCAGAAAAGTCACATTTCCTACAAACTTCAAAACGTACATTTATTACTAATCAATTGATCCAGTTTTTACCCGATCAATTTTCTAGAAGGGAGGGGCTTTGTTTTGTCTCTTACACTAAACTGGATGTTGACTGCTAGTGCTCAACAACACAAGGTAAAATGCAAAAATGCGTCTCTGCGCAACATGGCTCAACGCATGTTTTCAGTATTGAATGAAATAACTGAACTTTATATATTAGCCAGTAGAAATAACTCCGACTAAAAGACCCAGACTGTGATTTGGAGCTGATACAATGGATATAACTTCCTTGATTCAATGTTGCAAAGGGCAGAGACAGAGAGAGAGAGACCCAGCTGAGATGTTGACACGCAGAGGCTGGTCAAGAACGCAGCAAGCAGACTGAATGCAATACTATCACTTTCAAGTTTGATCCACAGATGCTGATGTCTTCACAAAACATCAGCCAACAGCCACCAACATTCTTTCTCTTTCTTTCTTCCTCTCCCACTTTGTTTCTTTTTACAACAGCAACAGATGATGACTTTGTATATATGTAAATAAATTATACATTTATTTACCCAAAATACGTTGTATTCCTTTTCCTTGAATTTACGTTTGCTGAGTCAAAGAAATTAACCTCTTCAGCAGTAACAACAGTAGCAAGTTCTGCCTTCCAGGTTACCCATTCTTCATTTTTGCAACAAGTAGAATGTTCCTACCAGTTAAAGAGACACCCCTTGGGACTACCAGAACTGCTTAAAAGCAGGTTGTGAGGATGAACAAGGAACAGTTGTAGCCAGCATGGTTGCCGGCCATCACACAGGCCACTGCTGTCGTTGCTGCCATAACCCTGTTACCATGACAACAGAGTGGTGGACTGGATATCACGCAAAGTACTACTACTGCCACAGTTGCCACCTTCACTGCCACCATTCAACACAACTGCACATTTCAACGACCGTTACCACATCCTGGCTTGACATACAACCTCAGCTATTCATTTTTTGACTCAACATCTCTATCTCGATTCCTCCCTGCTATGGGCCTCCATCGATATCAATGCCCACCATCACATCCACCTACCTTGACTTACCTCGACTCACTTACAAGGCATTCCCTTAGTGGTCAACCCCAACGATATCCATTCTACAGAACAGCTCTACCTCAACTCACTTATGAAGCACCCTTCAAAATTGATGCAGCTACTCTTTGTTCTACAGAACAGCTCTACCTCAACTCACTTATGAAGCACCCCTTCACAGTCAACACAGCTACTCTCTGTTCCACAGAACAGCTCTACCTCAGCTTGCTTAGGAAGCACCCTTCACAGTCAACACAGCTACCTCTGTTCCACAGAACTGGCCTCCCGAAACCCACCGTCACCTCGGCCTACCTCGACCTACTTTGCCCTACCTCGGCTCATTTACAAGGCACTCCTTTGCAGTTGACCTCAGTGACATCTGTTCCATACAACAAATCTACCACGATATGATGACCTACAACCATGACTTCAATCAAGCAAATGTGCACTAACCATATCTTGTGACCTGAGCCATGCCAGCATAAAAAATAGTTCAATCCCTGATGTTACATGTACATGCGACCATATTCCTGTACTATCTACCAGCAATAAATGTTGTTTCACTCTAATCTTTGTTATTCCTTTCTCTCGATACCATATGCTTAATATAACATATATTTTTACTTTTTTGGTGAAAAACATGAAATGCTTCAACTAAAATTAAATAAAAAATGAACAATTCTCCTCTGAACTAGCTTTATTTTTCTTTAGTTTTATCAGGGACCTAAGACTTGCAGATCCTTGGGGGCCCCTCTAGCCTTGGGGCCCCTGGACTGCAGCCCATACTAGCGGCTAGAGTAGCCCATTGCTCATTTTTAAGTCCGACACTGTAATTAAGCTTAATATTTTGAATCAATACAAAGAAAAGTTATTAGATGTTTTCATGAAGAAAGATTGTTTTTCTTCAATCTCCAAGATTAAAAGCTTAAAAAAATGAATTAATTTCAAGATATCTCACACACACACACACACACACACACGCACATACACACAATATAATAATAATAACTTTAGTAACATTTATAAGCTAAATGTATATAATATTTTGCAACACAAAGTTTCTAGCTAGAGTATTATAAAAGAGAAAATCTCAAAAATAAAATGAAGCATTTATTTTAAATTCTTTTTAGCAGCAATGCACAGATTATTTAAAATGCAAATATAACCTTCCTTTGATAGGAAGATAATAATGTTTTTGCAGCACACAAATGATGACAAAATTCAAAGTTGTTATGGGCAATGTACAAGATGATTTCTATTTTCTGTTTGTTCAATTAAATTTAACAAAATCTGTTGCAGTAAATGTCGAAGAAAATTCAGTTTTTAAATATGTATCTAAATATATATACAGTGTACTGTACAGTGACTATAAAAAATCTTTGAAGATAGTCTTCTTAGTGAAAGTGGCTTCTTGAAAAAAAAAGCTGATGAATGGAAGTGGATAGGGTGTTGATTGTTGAAGTACTCATCACAGATCTCATAGTAAGCATATTTGAAACATTTTACTCAGGAAGATAAAAAAAAGATTTTTTAAATCTTTTAGGTTGTATAAATAATTTATACAATCTACACCCTTGAAATTTGATAAGAACTCTTGTTAGTTTTTATTAATGTAAACATTTGAAAATTCTCCGTTTCATGATTAAAAAGATATTTATGAAAAATGCCCCAAAATTGTAAGTAAAACATTCATCACAACAATCTGTTATCAAAGCAGAAAAAGTATTAAGAAAATTCTGTAATTTTGTTTTAATATACTAACATATATTTCACTATTTATTCACTTAACTAGTGCAGTCTTTAAGATTTTTTTCACTGTTATAAAATGTTGATTTATTCTTCACCAGTACATTTATTTATGTCTATGCACACACACACACATTAATAGAATTGTCTGTTTTATAAAGATGTGACAATTTTGTTACATCAAATTTTAGTAACGTATACAAAACAATGAGAAATTTCTTCATTTTCATATCAAATAAAAAAATTCTTTTCTAACTGACTGGATCTTATTGAAGAATACAATACTTTCTTCTTATATCATGAAAAGTTTCAAAAAGCATTAAAAAGTAAATTAAACTATTTTTAATCATATATCTTGTAAGACAATTTTGTGCATTGAAGGTTTCTAATCTTAAGCAGACAGCAAATGATTATCTCATTAACATCAAACTAATGTGAATTTGTTTGGTAAAAAATTTCAATGCAATTACAACCTGCTCAAATTCCATATATCTAGGGGTGCTGAAAGGTTTTCATCATGGCTCACTTTACAAAATCTAACAAAATCAGAATTTTGGCATGAAATCCCTTCTTGGCTTTACCAAGAAATTTTCAACACCTATAAGTCTAATAAATATAACTGTATTGTTTAAAATTGGCTATATTTATGAAGTAGCTAAGAGTACTCAATTTCATAGTGTGCTTGTAGATATAGGTAGGCCATAGTTGAAAGATTGTTTGAGGCATGTAACTGATAATTAACATGCATCATTGATTTTTTATACTTATACAAAACACATATTTTATATATATATATATATATATATATATATATATATATATATATATATATATATATATATATATATATATATATATATATTATAAATTAACTTTTTTAACTGACTTAAAATATGGTTTCTTCGCTACACAGGAATTACCATGTTTCAAAAACTGAAGCTAAAAACTTAGCATTAGTTCAGTTTCATCTTCAAGTGAATTTTGGAAAAACTTATTTTTAAATTTAACAAGTTTTAAACGCACATACAATTCTTAATTTTTTGTTTCCAAAGATACAGAGAAATCCAATTATTTAGACAGGGGCAGCAGTGTCTTCATTTTTATTAACTATTATTGTATCAATTACGAGTTGTTAAAAAAAAAAGGTTATGTCTAGGTAGGGTAGGGGTGCATTTTTCAATGAATTTTGACATCCGTTCAATGCATGTTGTCTGGGTTTTTTTTATCAATGAGAAAAAGTTTTTTGCCATTTTTTTCCATTTAATTCATACTTGTATACATAAATATTCTTTTTAAAAGGGGTGTTTAGGTTAGAATACGTTATATTGAACTACAATTTTGAAATATTATTTTTACTCTTAGTTACTAATAGACTATATTTCTTTTTAAAACAAATAAATGTAATAGATTTACTTAAATTATTTAAAAATTATTATTACATATCAAATATAAGTATGTATATTACCAGCTCCCAATTTTTTTTTTTAATTATTTTAGAAAGATTTTTGATAATGTCGGCAAAGAATAGCCATTTCATTTCTTTGATTCAGTAAATTTTTATTTTTTATAACCTTAGTAATATATAGTTTCTCATGTATGCACAAAGGACATGGGTCATTTAACGACCTACATATTCTAGCTTTTCTTATTAATTTCCATTTTACTGTAGGTGTTTTATTGGTTTCTTTTAAGTGCCAGAAATATTTCATGAGAAACTATATATTACTACTCTGTTTCTGATCAATGACTTTCCTGATGTCATCAGTTCCTAACTAGGTATTTATGCAGATGACACTATTATTTACTCCTGTCTTAGTAGCAAGTCTGACAGATCTGGCAAAGTAAACCTGGCAAGTGCTCTTGAAGTGAAGCTCCAATCAGTGGTTAACTGGAGCAAGAAATGGCTTGTAAATTTTAACATCTCTAAAACAAATTTTTAGTTAATTATCATAGAGAACCTTTTCTGCCTGCCATCAGCATGGCTGATACTAAACTCCAGGAGAGCAACACTCTATGCCTGCTTTGGCTTATATTTTCAACTGACATGAAGTGGATTGATTATATTGAATTAATGAATTAATGTCTACTGCTAGGAAAGTTGGCTCACTGCATTATGCCAGAAAAATTTTCGCATCAGAATCAATTTCTAAATCTACCATTCATCAGTGCATTGAATACTTCTGCCATTTCTGGTCTGGTGCTCTTGCTGTATATCTCAAGATTCTTGACAAAATTCAAAGAAGGATCTGTAATGTAATCAATCATGATCTGACATCTCAACCAGTCACTTTCTCACCAATGTGATGTGGCTTCCCTGTCTTTTCTGCAAATATTTTCATGTTAATGATTCTAATGTTCTTTTTTTCCTTAGTGCCTCAGCTACATGAATTTAAGTGTGTTACTAGATTAGTAGCTAGGTCTCACCATTTTATTGTTTAACTAGCTATATGCAGCCACCACTTCTATTCTAACAATTTCTTTTCTTTCACGTCTCACCTGTGGAACTGCCTCCCAATTTCTTGCTTCTCTACCACCTACAATCTTCAAAAATTTAAATGTAATGTCAATCACTATCTTATGTCTTCTTGAATCTTGTTCCTTTATTGTCCTTTCCTCACTTCACCTCACTAAAGTTTTCTTATTCTTTTTCACTCCATGTAACCACCTTTCTAGTGGCCTTACTTGGGGTGAAATGTTTAAACACACACACACACACACACATATATATCATTTTACTCAAATTTAGTACTTAATAGATATATTAATTAACAATAATACAACTTATATACATTCACTTCAGAGAGATTTAAGCAGGAATTATCAAATATCAAAAGAGGGTTAGGGTTAGCAGTCAATCCTAAGGTGAAATTAACCAACATTAAATAACAGCAAAATTGAAAATACTATTTTTACTGTGAACCATGGGAACAGGCAATTCAATAATGAAGAAAAAGAAAATAGTATCTTGTTAAGATTGACACAAATTATAATTAAAAAAATATTTTCATGCAATATGCAAGAAGTTGAAAACAACATTTGTCACAAAGTGGCAGAGTGTGTGAAAAAATCCACAAATAATAAACACCTATATCTCTATCTATAAAAGCTAGGATGTGTGTGTGTAACAAATGCATGGCCTCAATTTTCAACAAATTTGCACCAAAATTTACATGCACATGCTCCAAGTTAGCTGGAAGGCCAAGACTGGCTTTGCATTTCCCAACTCCCATCGATAATGGAAATAATTGATTTTTTTCATGCTTCTACAGCAGTTTTCATGTAGTTTGCTGCCATTTTGTACTGGCCAGAGTGAGAGCCTATAGCTGGCTGCCATGAATAGGCAGGAAGATTATATTGGCCAGTGTGAGAGACAACAGCTGACTGACATGAATGTTAACTAGCATGCTAGCATGCAAAAAAAATCGATAGCTGCATTTGTCACAAGTGGGAAAAATTTAAATCTGCATGGTACAATTGGCTCATTCACTTCCTTAAACTCAACGTTGATTCTGATTCCGCAGAACTCCGTTGGGTGTGAAAAAGTATTTGTTGTTAACATTCTTTTTTCATTTGGTTTTTCCAGTTACAAGTCCTTTTTTAAAGCTGATCGTTTTGTGTTCATTTTGTTTAGTTCTTTTTTCGAAACAGATTTAATGTTTAGTATAGAGCTTAGAAAAAATTTGCAGTGTGAGATAGGCAAGAAGTAAGGCATGTAGCAACATCAGCATGGCAAAGGCAAGGAAGGGCAAAAATATTTTAAGTCAAGTGATAGCGATTGCTGTATGAGTTGTACGATTTTTGAATCAAGCACAGGCAATGCCAGGCCATGCTGCTAGTTAATAATAAGGTTGGAAAGAAGACGAAAATAACTTCATAAATTAGTTAACATTCAGCAAAGACAGCAGAATTCCAAAGATTTGTTTCAACTTGTTAAAGTTAAAATATTAAAGAAACCTTTCGAATCTGTCTCTATTTCTGAGACGAGGTGTTACACTATTTACATTATTCAGACTATTGTCCTCCTCTTTGTTGCCATATTTATCACATTTCAGCTGTTGTACGCTCCGGCCTTCTTCAGGTGGTTGGAGTGTCAAACTGAACCCTTTATTTTGGTCGCTGGGGTAGACTTTTCTAGCTCCACATGCCATGTCTAATGGATGTCAGTTATCTCCTGTTAATTCCCCTTTCCAATTTCACCACTGCCTTAACCAGGTATTGAACTATACACACTTTGGGTCCTGTCACTGGATCTAACTAACACCTTTATCCACTGTGCCATTTGTCCTTGAGGACATCTGAGTATGAATTTTTGGGTATTATAAACCTAATGTCTTCAGCAAAAATATATATTGCAATTTTTGCTGTTATTATTGCAATTTTCGTTGTTATTATCGCTTTTCTCTGGCACTCCTTATTACTGGTTCCCATATTGAGAGAGATATCTGCAAAGTATCATCAAGCTTTTGAAGGTTGTCCTGATGTTATATGGACCGCAGATCCTTTGTATTTTCTCTGATAACCCCTTCACATAAGGCAGGCAGACTGTTTTCTGAGTATTGTTGTCCTTCTCTTGTTGTACCAGCCTATCCCAGTTTTGGAGAAGGGAATTAACAGGAGATAACTGATAACTGACATCCATTAGACATGGCACATGGAGCAAGTGAAATAAAGTGTTCAGTTCGACATTTGAACCACCTGAATAAGGCCGGAGCTTGCAACGGCCGAAACGTTGTGATAAATATGTCAACAAAGATGAGGACAATAGTCCAAATAATATAAATATTAAACCTTTTGAATTTTAACAATTTTAACTGCTTTATATTGTGTATGCAGATTGGTTGTATATTCCATAAA